>PVIJ01002883.1:0-148269 GCA_004024925.1 Scalopus aquaticus | reverse complement strand
TGTTATAAGTGAAACCATTCGATATTTTTCTCTTTCTTTCTGGCTTATTTCACTGAGTATGATCCCCTCTAATTCCATCCTTGTTGCTGCAAATTGCATGTGTTTATCTTCTTTCCATGCTGAATAGTATTCCATTGTGTATATGGACCACATCTTCTGGATCCAATCATCTATTTTCCAGATACAAAATTTGAAAATACAGAGTGGGGCAGAACACTCAGAGAGCCCCCGAGATTCCCGCCCTTTGGTGCTTATGTCCATTATGTTCTATTTCCTTTGGGTTTAAACAGAACCAGCAAATGTGATGGCTAGTCCTCAACTGAGATATCTTACATGGCAAAAGGATTTTACAGATGCCCTTAAGGTTGATAATCAGTTAATACTGAATTAACCAAAAGGGAGAACATACCCAGTGGGCCTGCCCTAATCAGGTGGGTCTTTACATGAAACTGGAGACGTTCAAAGCAGCAGAGATGACGTTTTTGGCTTTCAAAACATTCTGTGAACTCCCTGTTGTGGGAGTCACATGTCAGAGACCTCAGGAAAACTTCTAGCATCTGAGGTTTTGGTCAACTGTCTTCAAGAAAATGGGGACTTCAGTCCTACAACCACAGGAACTAAACTCTGCCAATGACCAAGAGACCTGGTCACAGTATTATTGACACCTTGATTGAGCCTGGAGAGACTCTGAACAGAGGGGCCTGCTAACCCATATGAGGTCATCTGACCTAGGAAACCATAAAATAATAAATACAGGTTGTTTTAAGCAGCAAACTATGAGATAATTTATTTTGCAGAAATAGAAAAGGAGACTAGAGAGTGTCTTAGACATGCTTTTCCTTTTCCTAGTAGCCTACCAAAACCAAAACAATCTGTGATCTGTGATCTACATTATACTAATGTTATCTCAATCATAAGTAAAAGTGCTAGCTGATCAGTTAATTTATTCAGGATAAATTATGCAGGATGCTACTGCACTGGAGAACCCTGACTGACAATCCTATGGGCCACCATGTTGGGGAACACTGAAATACGTACTATCTGAGATGGCACAGGATGACCTCGACGATATTGCCCCGATATAGATACATGCTTGACAAGCAATACTCGGACATATGTTATTACATCTCAAAATTTTACCACCACTATTTCTTCATAATGTTTTCTGTTCTCTTCTCACCTCTGCCCCATTCTTCCTGAGACTCTGATTATATGTGTGTTGGACCTCTTAATATTAAAACCGTATTACAGGTCAGGAGGCCCATATTCTCACTCTCCCTATAATCAACCTTCCATAAAGAACATGGCCAAATGTCTCCCTCCTGTGCAGACGAGCTGAGTTTTCTGGGTCAACGTCTCAGTGTAGACACCCAGGAGGGACACTAAATGGAATGGCTGTTTCACCCACCAGGCAACGAGCAGGGACAGGACCTGCCTTTGGACACTTTGTGTCCCTATCACAGTTTCTGGCACAGAGTAGGTTCTTGATACATCAATGTTATAAGCAAATCAGCACAATATTTCCTCTTTACTCCTTCTGCTCTGCCAGCGACAGAAGAGAACCTGGCATCCCAAAAAGATATGGTAATGAGACCCCGCATGGGGTCTAGAGCGGGAGAGGGTGCTCAGCAGACAGGGAGTGCCTGGAGCAGAAGGAAGGTCGGGGCTCTGGAACTGCACCTATCCTGTATCCCGGCATCGCCGGACCCCCATATCAGAAGGCTGGTTTCCCCACTTCTGCTGTCAGGACTCGGGCTGCAGGAAGCAAGACCTCAGTGTGGGCCCCCGCTCAGGTGAGCCTCCCCTGCCATGCCTGGCTGGTCCCTGTGCAGCCACACCAGCTGTCTGGGCCTCCCAGGACTTTCTCTTTGGAAGAATAGGGCTCACGCGCCTGCCACAGCTGTGCTGAGGCTCAATGAGGCAATTCAGGGATCGGCCAACACCAGTCCCCTTTGTTCAGTCTCCCCCTCCCACTCCCGCACACAGCGACCCGGCCCCGCCACTCGCCGCTCTGATCAGCTCCCCGCTCACTCAGGCAATTCACACAGGCATCTCTGTCCTTTGCTCCTGGGTGCATGCAAATGGAAACAGTTGGTCTGGAACTTCCAGACCAGGGTTTCAGATGTGTGAAATCACCTGGCTGCCATGTTAAAAACAGAGATTCAAGACCTCACTGTTGCAGGAGGTCTGCGTGCTCAGAGAGCTCTCAGAGGACCCCAGGGGACACTAAGTGTGAAGACCTCCCGATCCTTCACGAGGCAGCAAAGCCCCACTCAGCCCCTCCTGGGTTTTCTGAGGAGGGTGCAAGTGACACAGACGGCGCCGTCTGCACAGGGAGGCCCTTGCTACATCCCGCCTCCATCGGCTCTATACGGAGACATCAGGGCCCGTGATCTCGGCACGGGTGGGGTCGCACTGGTCGCAAGGCGGGGGGCTCAGCGCGCAGGCTGTGCACTTAGCTGGGATCAACTTGGAGAGTATTCTCTGAGGCCTTTGGGGAACGGGTTCACCCCAAGCCAAGAGTGTGGACAGTCATGAACCCGGCCTGTCACCTGGCACTCTGCATGTGAGCAAAGGGGGAGAGGAGCGTTGGCCCCCACTTAAGCAGGGCTGCGTGCCCTGGGGTGACATTCTCAGCACAGTGACCGCAGCCTGGACCCGGGCCACGGCTTTGCGCCACGGTTTGGCAGCCAGGCAAGGGGGCAGGAGAAGTGCATTAGAACTTAAGCACCAATAATGACTCGCTTTACGCAACGCCGCCCCTGCGCCAGGCCCCAGGCTCAGCTCATCTCTCTCAATCCTTCCGGCAAGCCTGGAACGTGGGCATCACCGAGGTGCTCCAGAACACAGAGGAGGTCAAAGACTCGCCAAGGTCACTCCGTGAGCAAGAGCCCAGAGGGCCTCGACCCGGAGCCTCACGCTCGCAGTCACACCTCCGCCTTTCTTCCTCCCACTTCCCTCCCTGGCTGGACTGAACAGCAGACAAACATTCCCCCCCAACCAATTTCCTGATGGATGGTGGCCAAAATGACGTCAGACAGGCCTCGTGAAACCCGGCTGCACACGCGCTGGCCCGAGGCCGCCCCGCATCTAACCAGACCCTCGCCGTGCAGCTGCTGCAGAGACCTCAGCCGCCAGCTGTGCCTCCCGATGCCGCAGCAGTTCAGGCTTGTGGCTCCGTGCACCTCCTAAGGACCCTGCCCTCCGACGCCAGGCCCCTCTTGGAGGTGCAGGACGGGCTGCGGCAGCCCTGGGCCAGCGCGGGGGAGGGGGCGACCCTCTCCTTTGAAATCTCCCTCCTTCTCCAGGTGGACACAGGCTCCCAGCCATGTCCGTGGAGGCTTCTAGAGGGAACATCTAGCATACAGTCACGCAAGAGGCAGTCCTGGGACAAGGCGGGGTTCCCGACCAGTCTGTGGGTGGCAAAGCTACCTGACATCTGTCCTGTCCCGTGTGAGACAGCCTTTCCCCAACGTCCCTCAGCCTGGAGGCCCTGACGCCTTCCCTGCGGCCAGAGCCACAGCAAGTACCTGCCAAGGCTGCTCAGAAGCCAAGACGTCGAGAAGAAAAGCAGGACTTGACTCTGCTCTGGCTCGAACCTCAGCTCGGTTTGGAAATAGGTGAAATTGTTTTTGTGCCTTTTGATAATGTCTTTGCACCAGGGCTTGGCAGCCAGCAAGGAGGCAGGAGAAGGTATATCAGACCCCGAGCACCAACACTGACTCACTTTATGCAACGCTGCCCCCATGCCAGGCTCTCTCCTGCTTGTCTCCTGGCCTTCTTAATCCCTAAATAAGGTTATCTCGAGAGCTAAGCACTTAAAACCTGAGCACTTTTCTTCTGCACAGAAAAAACAGAAACAAAAAACAGGTTATTGAAGTGAAGAGATGCCCCCTGCAGGGAGATGTGTATGCATCGCCCACCTGCTGGGTATCCAGAATCCTCAAAGGACACGCACAGCTCAGCAGCAGGAAAAAACAGCCCAACCAAAATGGGCAGAAGAGCTGAACTGGCCCTTTTCCAAAGAAGGTACATGAAAAAATGCTCATCTGGGCCTCCCTGGCAGCCTAGGGGTTAAGTCTCAGGCTGTCAGTGCTAGGTCCCGAGTTCAATCCCCTGCAGGGAGCTTCCCACAGGGCGCAGCAGACCTCTCCTGCCTCGCCCACTGCTCCCCTCAGCAGCGGATTTCAGTGGACCTGCCTGTTCTGCTCCCTGCTCTGTCACTGGTGAGTCCTCTCACCCACACCTCTGGCCTGCACCGGGTTCTTGCACGCACAAACAAATAAAATCTTTAAAAAATAATAAAGCCAAGGACCTTGGCATCCCCAGCCATTTACTTCTAGTCCTCATTACCTTTGGGCTCAACATCTCAGCTCATCACTCCTGGTCAAAGGCAGCTAACAGGCAGAGTGTGACTGGCCTGCGTGGGGCAGAGCCCAGCCGGGTCGCTCTTGTCCCAGGTGAGAGGAAGCCTCGCCAAGCGTGAAAGTCGAGGACCAAGCCGCTGTTTCAGAGAAATGCTGTCACAGACAAACTCAGCTCATGCAGGTCCTCATAAGAAGAACTTGAGGCCCACGAGGCTCTTACAAAACCTCAAAACTCACTTTTGGGCCTCCCTGGTGGCACAACAGGTTAAGCGCAGCACAGTGAAGCTATCTGCAGCCACTGCAGACCCCCAGCCAGGGAGCTTCCCACAGGGCGCAGCAGACCTCTCCTGTCTCGCCCGCTGCTCCCCTCAGCAGTGGATTTCAGTGGATCCGCCTGTTCTACTCCCCACTCTGTCCCTGGGGAATCCTCTCACCCCCCACATCTCTGGCCTGCACCCCAGCTTGTATGCATCAATAAATAAATATTAAAAACAAAAACAACCACCTTTACTGGAGAACCAGCCAGTGGCTCTCATCTAGCCCGCTGTGCTTTGAGACCCCCCCCACCCCGCCCCGTGACCTCGCCCATTTTCCACCCCATTGGGAATTTCATGGGGAAAGCCCCAGCAGGTTAACCGATGGCCTCAGGGCTGGCATGAGAGAAGGGGCCACTGGCCCAGGCCCAGCTACAGGCCCCCGAGGCTGCTGATTAGGGCCCGCCTGGAAATGGAGCAAGAAGCCTCCTGTTCCCTGGGGCCCGGTGGGGATAACGGGAAGAGGTTGAAGGATGTGCAATATTGAAAATTCTGAGGTGCCTGAGACTCAGAGGACAGAGCTCGGCACTCAGCGCAGGCGGCGCAGGTCCTCAGGGCAGGCTCAGGCTCCGCCCCCCCAGGAAAACAAGCCCTGGACGGCTTCTCAGAGGCAGACACCGTGAGGCGTGTCCAGCCGCAGCCTGGCTGTGGGGAGGGGTCTTGGGACCTCGATTTCAGGCCCCTCCCAAGCGCAGCTCACAGCCTCAATTGTCGCCTGTGGGTAGTGACTGGGGTGGGGCGGGCAGGGCACGCTGCAGCTGTGACTGTCCACACACTCATTTTCTCTGCTCTCCCGCAAAGACGCACCTTTCCACACTGACCTCTTCGACATGACTATAGGAGAAAATGAACTTTTATGCATAAAATTATGGGAACCCGGAGCTGCTCTCTGCCATTAAGGACTTACAAGGGCGCCACGGACACTTTTGTAAAATGCCAGCTGGTAAAATTCAACAAGTTTTTCTCTCTCTGCAAGTCTGAAAAATAACCCGAGGGAAAATTATACTAGGATAAAATTCTGTCCCATCTGATCCCCATCCGATTAATTACTTGTGAATAATAACATCTCTGGTTTCTCAATTATATTCTAATTGCACACCTTTTGCTCTGGTTGATTGGGCAATGAACTAATGAACAACTATTACTGAATTTAATTAACACCATTATTTCTTGGGCCTTTATATCTCTGCTGCGAACATGGAAATTCACAGTCCCAGGTCTGGAACTGGGAGAAACCAGCCTTGAACCCTGCAGAACGGGTTCTCCCGTTGCCCTGGAACAAGAAAGCCCAGTGTGGGGAACAAAGATCGGAGAATTTGCCAGAGCGCTGGGGAAGCGTCTCCTAAGAACAGCATCAACATTCAGAAAGGTTGCCTTTTCATAAAACATTAGCAATTTGCATGTTACATTTATCAAAGGAGATGGGCAGATGAGGTACGTGAAGTCAATTACAAGGCCATTCATAATTTATCCCATGTACAATACGGAGCTGATAAGATTTCATGAGTGTTTACTTTCTGAACCAGACCGGCTTGTGGCTCGGAATACAAATGGGCCCCAGTCATACCTTTATCTCGCTTTGACATCCCCAATCTCCCAAGTTCTCTCTTTTCCCCACAGAAGTTGCTGCTTGAAAATCAGAGCTCACCCTCAAAAGCTAAAGGACCATTTTTACTGGCTTAACTTCAATCCCTCTATTTTAACTCGGTCAAGGCAAGCCAGAGACGATCTTCCACACTGCCCATCAGCAAACCGGCAGGGATTTGGTTTTAAAGACAGGTGACTGCGAACTCACAGCACCGAGAGCACTGACCTCACAGCAGTCTGCTGCCCGTTCTAAATGTGGACACAGGGACTGGCACCCCAGCCTCGGGGCACTAAGGCACGTGTGGGAGTCGCATTCTACGGAGATGCTGCCCCCCCCACACCCACACCCACCCCACCTTTCAGACACCGAATTAATGGAGACGGGAAAGCCTGTCGCAAACCCTCGGGGAAAACCACAAACAGGTGATTCGTTTACTAGAACGGCTGGAGCCCCTGAAGTGCGTGTGATGGGACGGCCTGGGGGTCTGAATTCGGGGCACCCCTGCCCCCGCCAGATTCGGCCGTACCTGGTATCTGCTGGCTGCCTGCTCGGCTGTGTCCAGGCCTCGGTCCGTGTGGGGGACACAGACTCTGGCTCTTCTCTGGGAGGGCAGCCAGCCCCTCCCCACGAAGTCCATGGCCCTCGCATGGCTTTTCAGCTCGGTGCTGAAGGCCAGGACCTGGCAGGCGCGCTGCGCGTGGCCGGCCGCACAGTCCCGCGGGCGCGCGCGGACGGAGAGGCCCGCGCTGCATCTGCCGGGCTCGGGTGACTCGGCGACTCCCGCGCGGCCGCAGACACAACGGCCTTTGTCCCGGGCAGGTATTGAGAGCAGCCGCCCGGGAAGGGCCAGGGCTCCGCGCAGACGCCGGGCCGGGCGCTCCCGAGCGCGGGGCCAGCCTGGGCATCAGCACAACCTCGCCGCGGGCCCCCCCCCGCCCCACAACCCGGCCCCCCGGCCCCCCGGCCGCTGCGCGTCTGCTCCGGTTTCAGACAATCGCTGCTTTTTCCCGCCCACGCGAGTGCCGGACACAGACGCCGCCGCGCAGGGAGACGCGATGCGCTTTGCAGCCGCGGCCTCGGCCCAGGCAGTTATTTACTGGGCGCTGTGCAAAGGCGGCAGGAGCGGTGACCGCCGCGGCCTGGAGTCCCCGCCTGCCCTGCTGGGGCTGAAAGGAGCACGCGCAGGCCGCCACCCACGCAGCGACCTCAGCGCCGAGCGGAGGACACAGGTCCAAGAGACAGCTCGGGCCGGGAGCCCCGCTGCAGGCGGCTGTCCGAGAACCCTGTGTCCGCAGGCCTGGGGCGCTGGGGGCGGGGCAACGGCCCAGACCGAGCCCTGATTCCCGCTCACACGGAATGTCCCTCACCACCCTGAGCCTCAGTTTCCCGGTGGGGAAACTGGAATCAGAACACCTGCCTCCCACAGGTGTCTGTGGAACAGGTGAGAGGAGCAAGGGTCACCTGGGCGTCATGGCAGGGCAGAGCGCCCCAAGTATCTCGCAAGGGCTCTCTGCACCTGTGAAATCGGGGTGTTGCCACGCTGCAGCCCACTGGATTCTGAATCACAGCGTTTGGGCATGCAGCTGCACTTTCGCCCTCTTCCTTTCATGTTTTTGGCTGTCCCTGTTAACCTGGTGGCGGAGAGCAGACACTGTGGGCCTTGCTCAGGGGCTGGGCCAGGCCAGAGCAGCGACCGCCCAGGGCCAGCCCAAGTCCATACACACAGCTCCCCTTTGCGGGGATCCATCTTGGCTTTCTGCAAAGAGGCCCCCCTAGAATTATGCAGAGACACCTGGACAGACAGCTGGACAAGCAGCTTCGCGGAGAACACTGAGCACTTTCTTCTGGAGGCAGGTTGTGCCGGGCTAAGGGAGACCCTGAGGCCCCCCCAGGGAAAGGTCAGGTGTCAAATCTGGAAAGATCACTGGGTCTGCTGGTGTTCTGCAGACAGAAGTTAACTGCAGATATCACTCTTCACTTTCTGTCCATGGCTTTTGTCATAAAGCATTCACAACATTACCTGAAGCCATATTTACTGAAAATAATCATTCCTCTTTATGGAAACCAACTACCTGAATCCCTTGTTGTTTTTTTTCCCCCTAAACCAAATAACTCTGTCAAATATACAAGTTAGATCTCTGACCTTATTAATGTCCTGAGGCAGATCCTATTTAATTCCCCAAAATTGGTCCCCAGGGAGACTGACTAAAACTGTAACGCTCTTAGCAATTCCAGTCCAATGACACCAAATCAACATAAATGGGCCTTCAATGTGTTTAGGGTTGAAATATATGTGAAATTAATCTCTTCTTTCTCCCTTGCCCCTCATACGTATGCAGGGCTGTATAAGATGCGCAGTGAACTATTTAAATAATGAATTATTCAAAATGAAAAGGAACTGCAGGTACCTGATGCCAAAAATTCATGCCTGTGAATCCTTAATCTGTTCTCCAATGGGATTAGCATTTACGACTATGAAAGATGTCCTAATTATGCAGAGTTTCCAAGTTGATTTTCTGCAGGGCCTGTGCAGATCTAAAAAACATTAGGCAACAATAAAAACAGATGACTACGAATTTCTGAATTCATAATTTGGTTTCCCTTTTGGGGGAAATGACATTTTTATTTATGGGCGCTTCACCCATCAGGTGGAAGCAAGTTCTCTCTCTTCTCAGCGGCACTGAGCTTGCTGTGAGCACAGCGAAACAATCGTCCTTTTCAAGCAGATGCGGACTGATGCAATACAGTTCCCTCTGGCGTCTCTGCCTGCTGGGGTTCCAGAACAAAAGGCCTGAGTATAATATGGCTGATTGAGGGAGCTTGTACCTTTAACCATGTTAGAGGGGAAAGCAAGTTCTCCTCATGAATCCCCTTCCCTCACACACGGCTCAGCTGGGCTGGGCTATGTCATCAGTGCAGGGAAAGAGGCAAGCACACAGGGACCAGCCACAGGCACTCAATAAATACTTGTTCGATGGACCAATGAAGTTAAATGGCATCAACTCTCTTTTCTTACATGCATATTCTTCTCCTGTAAATGGAAAACCTTTCTTCTTCTTTATACAATGTTTGGAAACCTGTGATTGGATATTTCTGCCAGCTCTTCAAGGCGCGTGGGAAAGCCAGGGAGAAAACTAGAGCAGCGCTATCAGCAATATTGCCACATCCATCAAGATTCATTTTCTCCCCCTTCTGCAAGCAATCAATAATCATTTATTTAGCACCCCTTGGGGATTCATCCCTGTACCAACTACCCGATGAAACATTCTACTCTTTGAACACTGCTGAGAACTAAGTAGCCCGTATTTAAGGAGCGATCATCTATCCCTCCTTCAAATTCCGGAGGAGAGCAGAATATTGAAGACAACAAATTTCCTATTTGTTGACATTGAAAACAAAGCTTTCCTATTTTCTCCTCAATGTCTGAGAAGATGGTGGATCGGATAGCACAGCTTTGTTCGGGACCGAGTTTGATCATAAAGTGTGTCTTGGCAAGCGGGAGTCAGGTGAAGATTACGGTTGACATTTTAAGGAAACACCTATCTCAGTTTGCTATTTACATCCTGGGCCAATCTGCCAAAAGGGAACCCTGGCATGCCGGCCCATCACCGCCCGCTCATGCAAAGCTGACACCAGAAGGACCGGGGCAGTGGCAGGCAGAGCCCGAGAGTGGACCCGCGCAACACCTTAGCGGACGCCCCAGGTGGGGTCTGGCAGCCTGGTGCTCCCCCACGGTGCTCCTTGCCTTGCCCTCTCCACCTCCCGAGCGCCACTCCCCGGGTTCCTTGCCCCTGCACCCCTGTGGCCTACTTCCAGGCCAGGAGCATTCCCTCAGACCCTGCCCCCAGGCGAACACTGGGCTGCGATGGCCCCGGGCCGTCTCATGGGCCTCCTCTTCGAGAGACCAGTTGGCCTTGACCTTCAATGTCGCCCCCACACCGTGGGGGCCCCTCCCGTTCTCAACAGAACAAACTCGACTCTCCGCAGACCCTCCCGGCACCCAGCCCAGAGCCTCACTCACAGCAGCATCCCAGCAAGCACGTTACGTGTGGTGGCGAAACATCACACACACACACGTGTAAGAACTGGGAGGCCTGAGGATGCCCCACGGCCACGGTCAGCTCTGCTCACAGAACGCTGGGAAAGCACATTCCCGCACCGGGGGTGACTCAGCAGCCAGGAACCGCCCCACGCGCCCCCCAGCTCGTGCCCTCGTCCTGGCGAAGACCTGCCAGACTCTCGGGTCTGGGTAGATCACAGACAGGGGCGGGGAGCCCGAGGGGTGTCACCAGGGGTTGTTTTAAACACATGCGGCAAGTGCCACGCCTGTCTTCCACTGTCTCCAAAAGGGCGAGGTTAGGAGAGGACCCCGCCTTCGCCCCGCAAGCTCTCTGCGGTGAGCCCCCTCCCGGCTGGCAAGCTTGGGGACCTCGAGCCGTGGCTGTGCCCGAGCCGCTGTGCTCACAGCAGGGGTGCACTCACTGTCCAGCACATAACTGCTCCCCGAGACAGAAGGCCTTGCGCCGGGACGGGGGTTCAGTCGACAGGTTCGCATCCAATTCAGCTAAGCACACGCCTCTTGGGACAGGACCCCGTGTCTGCTGCATCTGAGCCACCCAGGCGTGGTCCCCCGGCAGCATCTGCAGCCCTGACCTCCCCCGCAGCTTTCTGAGAACAGCACCATCTCTGAGCAGGTCCGCTGGACCTGTCTGCCCAGTACCTGTGTCCTGCATGCTTTAGCCTCCCCCGCTTGCTGTGCCCGGGCACAGAGGGTGTGGGGACACCCCATCACTGTGCAACCTGCCCCTCCCCTGCTGGGTCCCCCCAGCCCCCCAGCAGCTCTTCATCCTTGACGGCTGGGCCTGGCCTGTGCTCTGCTCAGGCCCTGGGAACCCGAGGTTGGCGTCCACCCTCCTCCCTGCGGCCTGACCACAAAGAGCCGCCTTCTCGGGTTTCCCCACCGCCTCTGACGGGCTCCAGTGTCCCTGCTCCTGCCGTCGGCAGTTGCTAAGGTTCTCTGTGTTCCTCACCCTGCAGTTAAAATTCAAATCAGATGTCAGCCCTATTTTTAAGCAAAGTAAACAGCCTTTTATTGGAGAACCAAAAGGAGCGAGGGATCCAGGGCCCAACCAGTACAAAGCAAACGTACAAAGTAAGAGTCTAAAGTGTGGTTTTTCTTACATGAAGAATCATCCTGCCAACCGACTACAAGAGCTGAAGTTGTTTTAAAAGCCACAGCCAGAGTCCTCTGAAGAACCGAAGGCAGCCTCTTTGACATGTGAGCTGGAAAGCCAGTAATTCAGAGCCTGAGCCCAGAAGCACTGGCCGGCCCAGCCTCTTACTGACCACTAGTCCATGCCCATCCAGTGCCCACTCCTGCTGGGTTCAGTGAGGGTGTGCTGCCGCTTGCTCCTGTATTCTCTCCAGGGACACGTTCTAAGCACTTTCTGGAAGGCCCACACTGTGCAGTCACCAGGGACACAAAGTCGAGCAAAGCCCTGTCCCCATGGCGGGCGGCTGCAGGTGGGAAGGAGCCGCGGTGTAGCCACTGTGAAAACAACATGGCAGATCCTCGGAAAATTTCAACCAGGAATTGCCACGTGACCCAGCACTCCCAAATTGACCCAGCTCAATTTGGGTGAGCGCTCACACCCAAAGCACTGAAAGCAGAGTCTCCAGGGGGAATCACACACCTGTGTTCACAGCAGCATTACCCACGACAGCCTAAAGGCAGAAGCGACCCAGGTCAGCGTCGATGGCTGGATGAACAAACGTGGTCTAGCCACGCGATGGAATACCACTCAGCCACAGAAAGCAGCGACGTTCTGACACACGCAACAACACAAACAGCTCTAGGAGCTGCCAAGGACGACGCTGGTCCCTGACCAGACGTGCTGGGAGACGCTCTCCAAGGGTGTGGAGCAGGACCATAGCGTCTAGAACACCAGGGGCATCTTTCCCCGAGCACACAGCTGACAGCGGGGAAGTCAGCACGAAACACAGAAAATAATAAGGAGCCTGGCGAGATGAAGCAGCCAAATCAAACCATCCTTGAAGTCCAGCCCTCTCTGAACTTACCAGCTCCATGTGCAAATAAATCCCAGACACTATTTGAACTCGAACTGAATTTCTTACTTGCACCCACAGCATCTTAATTACCCTCTGGCTCTTTGACGCCACCATGTGTGACTGTCATTGCCGGCTCTGATAGACCAGAGGCCATCCTTGGCCTTCCCCAGCCTGGAGCTATGTCCAGGGAGGCGTGAAGAGTTGTGCGGCCTCCCAGTTCCACTCTCCCCCAGGGGCCAGTGAGCTCTCTCTCATCCTCTGCTCACTGCTAGCCTGCTGGCAGCCACACCGTTTCGCTCTACAGGTGGACCCAAGTCCAGGCACAAAAGACAAAGAGCAGGAGGAAGAGAAGAGCCCCTGCGTTTTTACCTGGAGCAAAGGAAAGAGCTGAACACTCTTGATTCAAGCACCTCTATTGCTCTCACTCAATTTCCCACAGCAGCCTCCTTGCATATCTCACCTGTCTCTCTATTAGGGATACAGGGACATTTTTATGTTTTCGTCTATCTCAGCCAATTGTGTTCCAGGATGCTTCCTACACTGTGATCTTTAATCTGAGTAATAGGCTTAAGCCCCATTTTTATTTTATCTTGTCTTGTCCTGCTTTTGTTCTATCAATCAAGTCACTGTGTAGAAAGTCACCAAACAAACAGACGCTTATTCTTCCCCACCTTGTAGACACGGGTTGCATTTATCAAGCTGTTGCTCTTTCACCCTGTTTCTTCCAAGGATTACATGAGCAGCCGTGTATGTTAAATTAGAAAAAATATACAGCCTGGTAAGGGGGTGTTATCATTTGCATAAAGTACTGCCACCTGACAGCGTCGTAAGCCACTGTAGACAAGACAGGGCTTCAACGGGAAGTTCAAGGCTGCTTCACCATATGGAGCAGGTGTCCCCCCGGAAAGCTCAGTACACTTCAGGATATGGTGCTTGGGTCATTACCGAAATATACAGAGAGCCTGGATTTTTAAAAATAAACTGGCAGAGAGTTATTTTCTACAGTAAAGGACACTTATGCAAATATCAATTACTGGCCAAAGTAGCTCCAGGTTTGAGTCCTGGCAATGACTTCTTTGGCAGGGTCAGGCTGGCTGATCGCTCATCTCTCTACAGGGGAGCTCCTTCAACCCCACAACCCCTTTGTCCAAAGATGATTGGCTGAGGTACAGCACTTTGATTCAACCTGAGCCAGTGGAATTTTCTCAGAGGACCTGAGACAAAGTGACTGAGTCAGCCAGCTCGGAGGCCAGCTGGGGCCCATGTGGGCTGGGGGCTGCCATTTTGCCACTCAGGACCACAGGCATAAGGAAGGATGAGCAGCCTGGGCTGCAGCCTGGGCAGAAGGAAACTGCCGGCAGCAAAAATGCATGGGCAGAGAGGGAGCACCCTCATTGGGCTGGCCTGTCCTTATGACATCAGGAATCAGAGAGTGCACTCCTGTCCCCCCACAAGCCCCACACTGCTGATCTTGCCCGAGTGGACTTCCATGCCCTGGAGGCGACCGCTCAGAATAGGCTGCCCCGGGGGCCTCCCTGGTGGCGCAGCGGCTGAGCGCTGTGCTGGGAGCTGTCCGCAGCAGCGATGACGCAAGTTCGACGCCCGGCCGGGGAGATTCCCACAGGGCGCGGCAGACCTCTCCTGCCTCGCCTGCTGCTCCCCTCAGCAGTGTGTTTCCGTCCATCTGCCTGTTCTGCTCCCCACTCTGTCTCTGGTGAACCCTCTCACGCCTCTGGCCTATACCCCAGCTTGTATGCATAAATAAATCAATCTTAAAAAAAAAAATAGGATGCCCCTATGGTTCCAACTAAGCCTCCAGAGGCTTCTCATCTACCCCTTTCTCAACAGCAGGTTCTCCTGGCCAGTCAGCCTCATTCCTTGGCCTTCTTTTCTTTCTAATTTGCCAGCTGTTCATAAATGGCCTCTGGAGAGGACTTCAGGGACACTTTGCCAATTATCTTCCAAGAAGCAGCCCAAGTTCTCATGATAGGAATTACCAAAATAGAGCACACTCACAACTGGCTTCTGACTAGTAGAATCTTCACGTTAAAGAGAACTTTATTTTCAAGGACCATATGGCCCAAACGTGCAAGATGATCCTGATTTCAAATATTCTGTTCAGTTTTCAACCCATCTATTCTTATTTTTGTTGCATAAAATGTTCTTCTGTGTTCTGCTGGAGGTCAGAGGAGTATGGAGCCCGCAGATAATCTCAAAGAGCTCATCATGGTCTCATGGAAGGTCAAACCCTCACCACTGGACTAAGAGACAAACACTTTGACTCCAGGAATCCAGGGATAGATCAGTGAATCAAAGTGCCAGGAGGACAACGACTGACTTGTCCTGGAGTCTCCACCCAGCCTCTGCCAGCACCACCGAGGCTGCATTTACTGATGATTAAGGGGTGGGGGGGGGGGGTGAGTAATGTTCCCAGAGGGCTGGGGAAAGAGCAAACTTTAAATATCTCAGGTGAATATCTAGCACGATGCAGAGTAGGAGCTAAATCAATAAATGTCCCTACGTCCCCTTAAAGTATCTCAGGATTATCATGACACAGTTAGGACCTGGTGAGGGAGCCCGGGATCACACAATGTGTCCCTGCCGTGCGCTAGGTGGGGTGCAATAGAAATGGAAGCGGGGAAATAGGAAATTTTGAGTGACTGGGGAGAATCTGAGTCCCCCCAAGATAGTCACTCTTCATAAACCAAGAGGCGTATTCAATCTCCCCCTCCTGGGGTAGCAGCAGAGTTCATCTTGAAGAAAGTGTCATCAGGCAGGAAACCGCACCCCCGACATCTCCAGAATTTCCCAGATAGGTGAGATATTAACCCAGCGCGTCTGGAGACAGGAAACAGAAATGGAGTTATAATAAGCTTGGAGCTGAGTCAGAAAGTCTGTCGGCTCAAGAATGAATTTGGACTCACTTGCGGAGACTAATTACTCTCTGGAATCAGCATCTACGTATTGATTAAAAAATAAATGAGCATTCTAAAATCAACTGGCGTGGAGTGATGCTGATTAGCAGATCAGAGGCAGAAAACTCAAGAAGACAAAAGAGGCGACAAAAGAACCCGAGAGGCAGCCGCCCCTGCGTCCCAGCTTGGGCTTCTCAGCCTCCCAGGAGAGATCCAAGGGGGCAGGGAAAAGAGGAAAAAGAGATTTTTAAATTGTGTTATTTTGCACTGAGGTATCACGGGCTTAGCCCCTGCTGGCTCAGGGGACAGGAACCCGTCTGGGTGTAGGTAACGCCACAGCCCACACACGAGTCTTGTTTTTCGTGTCCAAAGTGCCAGTGACAATACGAAAAAAAAAAAAAAAAAAAAACTCAAATGTCTAAGTAGAAAAACAAATTATGAATTATAGATTATAACCCCACCAGACATGAATTCATGCCAGGGGCAGGCGGGCCAGAGCGGAGCGCGGGGGCGGCGCGCGGGGGGCGGCGCGCGGGGCTCCCACCTTTCCTCCAGCGGCGAATGCGCGCTGCTCTGCACTAAAAACAATCTCAGGAAAACTTAGAAATCACTTCCCCGTGGCTGAAGAGAGGCAATCGAAGAGCAATCTGACGTTTGAGGAGAAGCACCTGCAATGCAGACGTGACGCGCACACCACCCCTTGCCGGGAGCCCCGGAGGGTTCCGCGACTCGCTGGAGGCGCACGGCAGCGAGGGCCCTTACGGTTTCCCTTGTTCCGAGGGCGCTGTCTGGGCGATGTTCGGTGGAAGCTAAAGACTCCCCCCAGGATGATTTCAAGGAGAGCAGCAGAAACTGGCTAAACCCGCAGCCCAGGGAAGCCGCCGGGGGCAGACCGGTGATGGGCGTCCCCTGCACGCCTCAGCTGGAGTTTTCTGGCCACGAAGAGCAAAATCCAAGTCCGGAAATGCAGGTTCCTGGCCTGAGGGAATGAGGGCAAAGCCGCAACCTAATCTGTCCCGCTAGTGGATTCACCCTTCCAGCCCTGGAAGCACCCAGGGGAGTGGAGACATCTCCTCTACCGCAGCACAAAGACAGGACAGGGCCAAGGGAGAAGCCCCCGGGGAGCTCGGCGGAGGGGCTCTGTCCAGGCCCGGCCGCGTGTCGGGAGCACCGAGCACCATTCCCGGGACTGTTGTGCTTGTGTCTCAGTCATTCGCTGTGACAGTGACGGGAAGGTAATTGTGTGAATAGCCGTGGAACACACAGTTGACATTTCAAGTCCAATCCAACCACACACACACTCTTCGGGTACTGGAAACTCGGAGAATCAAAAGTCCCCGAGCCAATGATGGCAAGACCGTCCAGCGTGTCTGCTTTAGCCACAGTGTGGCTGAGGGCAGTCGGCCTGGGGGCTGGGCTAGCCAGGGGCCACCTGTGAACCTCTTGGGCTGGTCCCCACTGGACAGCCGGAGGGGTCTCGGAGCCCGGTCCAGGAGGCTGTGCCCGCCACCCTGTGTGCTCAGCCCGGCCACGCTCCCCCAGGCCCGTCCCCCCAGGTCAGGGGAGCCGCACCGAGAGTCCGCTGGGCTTTCAGTGCTCGCGAGTTTGGAAACAGCGGCAGAGAGCAGCCGCCGGCCGGCGCGGCTCCTCCTAGCAGTCCTTGCTGACGCGCACTCTTCCCCTCCAGCTTTGTGGTGTCCGGAGGTGCAGATGGAGGGCAACCTAAGGCCCAGAAGCAAAGACCCAGAGAAGCAAATTAAATTCGACCAGAGGGGCCACCAGCCTGCAGCGCGGCCCAGACCGCAGACGCGGGAAGCAGCGGAGCCAGGTCTTCCTCTGCCGTAAGCCACGTGTCCCCTGTACCTCAGGTTTTCCTCCCTGCGGTCCTCAGGCACGAGCTCCCGGAGGGACAGAGCCGTCCACTGTGCGTCGCTGGGGGACTCGGAGTCGCCGTGGACTTCAGGCGCCGCAGTGCCCATTACCGGCCGCACCGTGCAGCATGATGCCCCCCAAGGGCACTCTGCCGTGAGACCCCAGCTCTGCCTGCTCACCGCCCCAAGTCTCCCAGAGTCTGCAAGTTCTCGCCCAGGCAAGTTTGTTTCGTGCTGTGGTTATTTCTGCATCAACCTCACCCCAGCTCCCATCACTTCCCTCTGAGGGGCCATCAACCTCAAGGTCTCTCAGGCCAGTCCAGGTAGAGGTTCGACCGCCCTGGATGCATCCTCGGAACCCCCATTCCTCTCCCAGGAAGACACTGCTGGGGGCTGGAACTGGCACTGGGAAGAAGTCTGTGTTGACGTTCCGAGTCTAGATGGGAAGGGCGGGAAGCCCCTTATTCACCCTGGAGTCTCTCTTTCTGGAGGAGGTTTCAACACTCTTGACACGCCTGCCTTTGCCTTGGAGTCTCACCAACATTCAGGTAAAACGAGAAGCCGAGTCACCTGACCACAAGCCAAGGGAAGAGCGAATGGACCAGATATGGAGGGATCACCACACCGCACCTCACTCTCCTCCCTGTCTGGCATGCAGAACTGCTCGAGAAAGAAGGTTGTGCTGTCACTCTCTCCAGTCGCGAACAGCGTGGCCCACGCCCGGGAACTCCTGCTGGAATCTCATCCTCCATGAGCTTCTGCGCCTGCTGATATGTCCCCAGAGGCTTCAGACGTGAATGGGGACATCTTCTCACCTTCGAGGGGACAGCTGTGAGGTTCACAGCAAAGCCTCAACAGTACCTGATGTCCTTCCTGCCTCACCCCTGGAGAATGAAGGGTGGGGGAACCCGGCCACACAAGGGGTGGGGATTCCCACTGGGAAGCATCCTCTCCCTTGTGGATACGAAATGTACAAAAGAGAGACTGTGGTCCTCCCCTATGGCATCAACCAAATGCTACACACAGTCCGTTCCAAGGTGCTCACTCTTCAGCTCAGTCCTTGCCACTACAAACGGCATGAGCTCATTCTTTTTGCTCACTGTGTAGTATTCCACCACGTATAGAGGTCACATCTCATGATCCATTCATCTGTTTGGGACACTTAGGCTGTTCCTTAGTTACTGTAACTAGGGCTTCAAGAAAGGAAGATGCTAAGTGACATCAGTCAGGAGAAGACAGATACCGATGATGTCATTTATATGTAGACTATAGAGAAACCAAGCAAAGGGTCAGATAAAGAAACTTTAAAACTGGCCTTTGAAAATGGACCATAGAGATGAGGCTGGGGGTGGGGCAAGAACAAAATTGGGGAAGCCCATAAACTGTGGTGGTGACTGTGGGTGCCTTGGTGTTAAGTCCACTGTGGTAACTACTCCTGAAAGGGGGGGGGGCATCTTGTACTTCCAAACCAACAGCATAAAACAATGCTACCTCAATAAAAAAAATTTAAAAATCAAACCATAAAGAAAGACACAGTCTCTCTCTACTGGCCAGGGCGCGGACGCCAGGGCTCACCAGTCACACAGCATCAGAGGCCCCGAGGGGCCTGTTAGAATCGTTTTCTTGTCATCGACTGTATTTCATCAACCAGCATTTTCTTGATGGGGAGGTCCACCTCTCTCTTTTGGACACCTCCAATTACTCAGGTATTTTTAACTGGTACTGTGCACGGGTGTATGCATTTTTTGGAAATTGTGAATTTGGGAATAGTCTTGAACACTGAAGGTTTGATC
Organism: Scalopus aquaticus; assembly: GCA_004024925.1. Classification (NCBI taxonomy): domain Eukaryota; kingdom Metazoa; phylum Chordata; class Mammalia; order Eulipotyphla; family Talpidae; genus Scalopus; species Scalopus aquaticus. The sequence continues at coordinate 129,352 of PVIJ01002883.1, read as the reverse complement.
CCGTTAACCTGCTGTGTCTAGCAGGAGGAAACCTTTAAAAGGAGCCGCGCAGGTATCACATGCAGGGAGGCGAATACAAGGGCGCAGGGCCTTCGCCGGGTGGGCACGGAGCGCCAGGCCCTCGCTAGGCCGCGCCGCGGAAACGAGAATAAGCTGGGATGGCGGCGGGCCCCTTCAGACCCCACCGGGGGTCCGGCGTCCTCCCAGCTCCAGAAGCCCGAGGCCCTGGCTTCCTTCGTGGCAGGAGGGGCTCGCGGGGCAGAGGGCAGCAAGCGCCCGGGTGGCGCTGAGACCACTGCTGACGTCAGACGGGAAGGGGTGAGGGGGCTGGGCAGAGTGTGCTTGGAAAGCAGGGGTGGGGCTGCCTCCAGGGCAGAGCCAGCAGGGCCGTGGGGAGGCAGAACGGCCACGCAGGCCTCTGAACCAGCCGCTGCTGCTCCGTCAGGCGGCCTCGCCTTCCGCCCCTTTCTCTGGTGCTGCTGCATGATGGGGCCGTTCAGCCCTCTGCTCCCTGGAGAGTATTTGGCCAGGTCTAGGGACATCTGTGGTTGTCAGGGAGCCCGTGCGTCTGGCTCGGAGTGGGCAGAGGCCAGGGAGACAGCAAACCTCCCTGCAGGGCATAGGACACCCCCCAGCAGGTCCTCCCCAGACATGGACAGTGCTGACCCCGAAGACCCCCCAGCCAGGACACGGCGCCACAACCCCGGCCACGCTCAGTGGCCCCCGCGGTCCCACCAACATCCCGACTCTCAACCACCCCACAAAGCAAGGGGTCGGAAGCACAGAGGGCCCCAAGAGCAGGAGGGCTGGCTCCTCGGGCGGGTTCCTTCGTGGGGGGAGGGGCCCTGAAGAAAACCAGTTTAGGAGAAATGAATTGTTCCCTCCTCTCACGGGAGAAAGGGAAAGCTGCCGTTTGACTAAACAGGGGTCATTACCCTTTGAAAGATGTCTTCCCTTTTGTCTGATTCAAACTGGCCATTTTTCATGGAAAATATACACTAACTGGGAAATTACATTTCTGCTCTTTTATAATACAGATTAGCGAGATGAAGAAAAATCTGCCATAAACAATAGAAAAAGCCATTATTCAGATGAACAGCAGCTTGCAGGAGGCCGGCTCGCGCGCGGCAGCCCTAAGTCTGCACGCAGCTGGAAATGCAAAATCCCACTGACGGGGGTCACCTGGGAGCTTGGAAACTCGATGCCCCACCCTTCCCAGACCACTGGCATCACAGCGGGAGGGGACTCTGGCCCTCGCCCACCCTCCAAGGCTGGGGGTAGAGCCTGAGGATTTGCCTCTAAACTAGTTCCCAGGAGACCCTGCAGCAGCTGGACAGAAGCCATACCTGGAAGGCAGCTGCCTGGAAGGGAGCTGGGGCCCAGGCACAGCACCCACTCTGAAGACCCCTGCAATGCCCAGGAGCCCGCCACCTACGTGTTGGCAGGAGCGGCAATGAGTGGGTCCTCTGTGCTTCCCCGTGTGGCAAGTCAGCACACCCCAACAGTGAGGATCCCCGAGTGAGCAGAGTGTGGGGAGGTGACAGCGGAGAGGCAGTTTGGACAATGCCGGCCACACCACCACGCAGAAGCCAAGGGGGGTGTCACAGTCGAGCTGTGCCGTGTATTCTGTTCCCCAGCAGGAGAGGCAGTGAGGCGCGTCGCCCGCTAGGGCTCGTCCCCAAATCCATAACCTCAGCCTAATGGTAAGGAGCTCCGGGGAGGGGCCCCCTGCCTGAGCCGGGGTGCTCTTCCCACGTGCAGACTGTCAATGACAGGAGTGGCAAGGTCAGAGCACTGACCTTGCTGAGGAGATGCCCCTGGGGTCCTCGACTCTACCCTGGGATGGGCAGAGGACATTCGTGGCAAGTCTGGGGAAGTCCAGACACATCTGTGACTTAGTTAATAGCATCGTGCCCGTGCTAATTTCTTAGTTTTGACTAATGTACCATAGGAAATGTGTTTAAAGTGATTTAGGAAGACAATTTAGGTGACACAAACAGACTTTAGCACTTCGTGAAGTGGACAGTCTCCTTTTGGAGAACTGCAGAACGGGCAGAGGTAGGGAGCTTTGCAGGGGAGGGAGAGCAGGAGGCTGACTGTGTGCGGTGGGCTCTCTGCGCTGCCAGCACTGCTGATCAAAGGGAGCAGCTACCCGGCGGGAGCAGCTCCCCCTAGGTCCTAAAAAATGATTCGACAGATGTTAGCACCGTGGGGAGCTGGGCGAAGGGTATACCGGAACGCAACGATCTTTGCAACTCTTCTGCACATCACAATTATTTTAAAATCAAAAGTTAAAAACTGAAACGTCTGGGACTCAAGATTTTCTCAACTCATTCATCATTTGGAATTTAGAGGAGATCCAGCTGGTTGGAGCTGCGGAGGAGGGGGCGGGGCTGAGAGTTTGGGGCAGGCAAAGACAAGTGTTCCCATTTTAGTAGTGAGGTCTCATTTATTAGGCAAAACTGATTAGAGATGACGCAATGATGCTGGGATGATGGTGCAGAAGTGACACAATCTGAGACAGACACAGTGCAGTCTGCAGGACCCCCGCATGGGGCCCCTGCCCAGCCTCTGCTTACCCAGCCAGAAAACTAGGTCCAGAGACAAGAGATCCTTGAACGTCCTTTCCACTTTCATGTTCAACATTTCACCTGTGGGTGGGTTTTGTTGTGATTTTTTTTTTTAAAGCAAGCCCTGCCTATTTTAAACACTCTGGGAAATTTGAAGGAACGGCCCTAGTATTCTTGAAAAGACATTATCAGTGATATGTTTCTTCTTTACACTTTCATGTTATTTTCCAAATTTTACAAAAATTGATTATGTAGTACTTTTGTAAATCAGGAGAAAACAAACTAAAGAAAACACTAAACACATACAGGGACGTCAGTGTTTTTAAGACACACAGAAAACAAATCACATCTGAGAAGGCCACTGATGATTTGGAACTGCTAATGACGTCTTCTCTTTGAGATCTCACAAATTGATAAAATGTGTAAATATGAATGCTGGAAGGCTCAACAAGATACTCAAAGAAATGAGTGTATTCTGTTTTCCACAATACAGAATTGATTTTTCTCTTGCCTTGAAGTCTCAAATTACGTTGTTTGCAATTTATTCCACCAACATGTGCCAGACTGTGGATATGAGCAAAAGTTAAAATACACCGCTGGACGATTGGAACACAGTGCTCTGTGCTGTGTTAAATAAAATGTAACAGAGACAGCCACGTCTGGCCAGGGTGGCGTCATGGGTTTCAGATTTCCTTTATTGCTGTAAAACCTGTTACAGATGGAATGTTTGTGTGTCCCCCACCCACCCCAATTCATATGGCAAAGCCACTGCAAAGCAATGGTGTTTGGACGGGCCTTTGGGAGGTGATTAGGTTAAAATGAGCTCGTGAAGGTGGCTCCTCCATGGTGGAACTAGATTGCACAAAGAAGGGCTGTGTGATCATAGCAATATGGTGGCCACCTACAAGCCAAGAGGAAACCTCAAGATGAAACCTACCTGGCCAGTGTTAGCATGTGAGCAAGGAGTCCCCAGGGACCCAAAACTGTTAAGAATGCACTCTCTAAAAGGGATTCAGCCATCTACATATGCAAAGGCAAAGGAAGCCAACTCAGTGTGAAAGATTTTTCATAGAATGGATGCACATGGAAAGAAGAAAGGATCTCAAATAATTTCCCAATAAAACTCAAAAGAATACCTACCCCCACAAGGGCAAATACCCAGCCAAACAGGGTTGGCCTGAGGAAGGGCCACTGAAAGCTGTCAAGTCTGAGTTACCTTGACAGGGAACCAGAAGACAGGGGCTAGGCAGATCCCAGAGAGGTGGGACAGAGAAAGACTCAAAATTCAAAACACACCACATACTCCAACATGAAGTCATGATAATGGCTGCCACTGTCTCCATCAAGGACCAAGAGCAGCCTCCCCATTTGTCTCTCACCCACTATCTCTTCAAACTGTCTCTAATGTCTCTCCTTCCATGTGTCTCCTCCCACAGTACCAGGGTGCAAGTTGAAACCAGGAAAACATAGAGCCAGAGCATGCATGTGTTCAGCTATATGCCAAGCACGGTCACTTAATTCCACCTCTAATTCCCAGCAGCCTTCTGTTCAGGAAGCCAGGTTCATGGCATGCTGGGACTTGTAGTCCTTGGCTGCTAAGATATCCTAGGTGTGGAACTGGGGGTGGAGATGTCGGGGGTGAAGTTTATTCAGGATGTCATTCACAGGCTCAGAGTTTGCTCCTGATTGTTCCTCTAACGCCAGTATTTTGGATTTCTAGACTCTAGACTGTGAGAACTAAATCTCATTTGTTTAAACTTCTAGTCTGCGGAATGTTGTTACAACCACCTGAGCATACAAAGGCAGGAGCTATAGATACAGAGCTGGGCAATCAGGTGAGACACTCCCCGGAGGCTCTGGGCAGCAGGCCAAGGGGACAGTGAGCCCCGAGGGACAGGACACGCCTGCCATTTGCTGGGCCCTGCTCTTAGTAAAGGGACAGCTGTCCTGGCCCAGTGGCATTGAACTGGAGCTCAAGGACACAACCCCCTGCCCAGCGCAGGGAGTGTTCACATCTAGAAACACCCTGTGTCAGCAAACTGGGGGCTGCCTCTGCCAGCGGCCACCTGGACAGCCTCCAGACTCTGTGGGGCCATGGGCCAGGTGCACCTCTGCACGCTCTCGCCTGACCTTCAATGGCATGGGGTCGGAAGCGCCGGATGGGAGGCCAGGAGGCAGTGGGCAGAGGGCACTGTGTGCTGTCAGTTATTATTAAAGACATCTCCATTTTTACCTGAGTTCAAAAATAACACACTCCAGCCTTGGCTACTCATGGAGACAAACGCTCCTGCCCCCACGAAGCCTGACACTGCAGCAGCGCCTCCCCCAGGCCGTCCTCTCCTGCCCCCCAGCTTCAAGGTGCCTCATCTCCATTTGCAGCGGCCCCCCCATGTGGTGACTCCTGGGATGTGAGTCTTGCCAGAGTGGCCAGAACTGGAGGTAAAAAACTTTAAGGACAAGGGGGTCCAAGACAAAATTACAGGGAAATCAGCAAGGGTGTGCTCGCACGCTGACTCAGCCCTCCCCTGGGACCAGCAAGCTCCCTGCCTGCCCCGTGCAGCCTCCATGCGTGCGTCCATGCAGGAGCTTTGCAGGCCCCCATGCCGTGACCCCAGGGACTTTGCTGAGTGGTGTCTCTGGAGCTCAAGCAGAGAGCGAGTCTAGACGCTGTGGAGTCCTGGTCCAATCCGCACCCCGCCCAGCTGGGGTCCCTGGCGTCCACTCCCCAGTGTCTGCAACAGCAGCCTCACGTGACCTTGGGACCTGCCCCTCACAGTGGTTGTGGCTGACCAGGCAGGCCCCCCCTGCCACCACCACTAGCCCCGCTCCATCATGGGGTGGCACAAGGCACAGGTCCCCCCAGTCTCGTGCCCCCACTCTGGCATAGCAACTGCCCCAAGGCTGGGTTCATTGGTTTTCCATTGATCTCTGAACTGTCACACTCCCTTCTGGAAAATTCCTTTCTTGCTTATGCCAGTTGGTTTCTATTTCCTGCAAACGCCCGAGCAATGTCCTGCCTATGACCTGCTCCCAGGTTGAGGCACCAGGGACAGGAATGCGACAGGCACTTGCAAAGGGGCTCCCAGTGAGGGCCACCTCCAAAAGAGAAAGCCTCAAACCCGGAGACGCACTGAGGCATCGGCAATGCCAGCTCCCAACATTCCCGCTGCTTCCGGATGATCAAACATGAAAGAGCAGCCCTCGAAGGCGAAGAGCTGCCTCTTGTGAGCAGCATTTTAAGAGGATGAGAAGCACCCAGAAAGGCGAGTGAGAACGAGGGGAGCTGAGCCCCGCAGCACGAGCAGCTGGAGAGAGACGTGTGGGAAATAGAAGCAGAGACGCATTCTCGGGCGCCTAGGGTGACATCTTCCCAGGACAGCAGTCGGACCGGGCACCCAGGGAGCTTCTCGGGGGGACACTTGTTGTCCCCTTGCTATGGGCCCTCCCAGGCTCCCCTCCGATCCCACTGCTCCAGAAACGCCTGCAGGCCGGTGTGTCTGGAGCCTGGAGCGCCAATTCTGGTTCCCTTCTGTTGCCTGCAGGACCCCTGGCCCAGAATCCTGCACTGGGTGTCCCCCACACTGCCATGCTCCCCCAAGCGCTCCCCATTGGGCCCCAATTCCTACCGGCGGCAGGGTCTGCTGGAGGAAAGAGAGTGGCCGCTTCCCAGACCGTGACCGCCTGCTGCCTGGGCGCCGCCCCCCCCAACCCCGTCTGGGGAGTTCAAGAACAGCTTCCGAAGCACCTGCCGCTCTGAGCTGTGCGGAGAAGGCATTAGGAGAGCTGTTCCGGCCTCCGCATGCGGTGGCCCCAAAGTGTTAGCAGCGCTCCGGAGGTCACCGAGAAGCCCTGACCCCCGCCACGGCCTCCCCCGCCACGCTCTCGGCTGAGCAGGGATTACTGTGAATCTGCAGAGGCCTGAACTGAGTTCCTATAGTGGAAAGCAACAACAATGCTGTAATTATTTAATTAGGTAAAATAATGAAAGATAAAACCTTTATCTAACGCTTCAAAACATAAGCCAGAAATTCACCCCATATTGGGCAACTCAGCTCCCGCCCTCGGGCTGGAGGCTCCAGCACGTGCACAACTCCGGCCTTTGGCTCAGGCTGTTCCCGCCTCCAGTTGTCCGTCTGCACCCCCGCCCAACCTGGCTGAGTCTGGTTATAAAGGCCTAGCTCACAGGGCCCCTCCTCCAGGAAGTCCACCGGGCTGAACTGGTGTTTCCCTTCTCTGAGCTCCCTCAGAACCGAGGACATGGCCTGGCCTAACGGCATTTACCTCCTTGGTTCTCGTGTTGTAAGCACTTTTGAAACAGCGTCCTGCCCATCTTGACCTCTTCCCGGCATGGCGTACAGGAAGGACCCAAACAAAGCCAGGGCTTCTAAAGGAGAGGGCACAGGGCTTCCGGCAATTGGGAGGAACTTTTGGAACTTTTTGGAGACTCCGGTTCTCAGCTTTGGATGGATTCCCCTACACAGGATGGACAGACATGGTGGGTGGAGGAGGGTGGACAGCTAAGCAGGAGCACAGCAGGCGCCTGCCTTCAGGGGGCTTGCGTCCAGTGGGGAGCAGGTAAGAGGGCAATGAAATAAACACACAAGTACCTCTGGAAAGAGAGAGCCCGCCCACCCTCCCCCGCACGCCGGGCACCACACTAAGAGCCGGGGGCAAAGGCACACGACTGCACCCCAGCCAGAGCAGACGCCGTCATCAAGCCGCTTTCACAAAGAGCCATGGAAGCCCCGGATGGTACTTGACCCACGATGCCAACTTCCCGACCCCCTCAGCCACAGACTCAGCAGGAACAAAGGTCATTCGTCCTCCAGACCTGAACTTGACTCATCGATTAAACTCCATCCACAAAGGCAAGAACACAACTTTAGGCAACTCAGATCAATCCCAGCCAGCTCAGTGTCCTGCCTTCCCCTTATTCCCAGCGTAGCCCCCCAATTCAGGAGAGTTTCTACTGTGTCAAGCAGAGGAGCGGGAGGGGGCTCTTAGTGTCACACGTCCAAGTGACAATTGTTATGGAGCCCCATTCCCTCTGCTCAGCCGTCACCAGCGTTAGTTTCTGCAGGAAAGGCTTCGACATCCTCCTGGCCATCTGGTCTACCAGCAATGGTCAGCAAGGTTCATGCCCCGTCTCGGCACCAGAATGCCCCAGGGCAGCCTTCTCTGCCTGCATGTGCACCCCCTTTCTACAGATTTAGCAAATAAAAACACAGGAAGCTGGGTTTTATCAAGCAACTCTATCTTTTGGGAGGTTTCAGGTGCTCTTGCCCAGTGCTCTGGGCAGCATAAGCCCCTGGGACCTCACTGCCTAAACTCCCACCCACCTCGTTTCCTTCTGCCGCTGCACTACAGGGTGGGGGGCTGGGGCTCCGTAGCTCCCCGGGCCCGGCCAGGCAGAGGGGCTCCAGTTTCCTTTGCCCCAAGATCCGCAGGCTGCTTACTGGCTACACCAGGGTGACATCTCCTTGGGGTATTTGTCAAACTCCCCATCACAGGGCAGGGCAGGGAACAAGCCCTTTTCTGCTTCCTCCGCAGCATCAAACCCTGGTTCTCACCCTGACTCTCCCCAGCAGAACCCAGGGAAGGGGAAGTTCCCTTCTCCAAACGAGAGAATGGGCTCTCCGCGTCCTCCTCACTTATCTCCACCTTGATTCTGAAATAAAATTGGAAAACGGACTCTCCTAATTTTCTTTGAATTTCAACTCAACTAACCTAACCAACCCTACCCTAAAGGCAACGTGTTTATGGGGGATAGAAAAACTCCAGGGAAACAAAATAGATGAATAATTCAAAATACTGGTCAGTCATTTGCTCCCAAATGGGCCGGGGTCACTGCTGACTGGCCAGTGCTCCCTTCGAGAACAGGGCGACAACTGACCGATTCCAGAAAAGACCTGCGCTCGTCCAGGCCCTCCAAGATGAAGACACAGAAGTGAGATTGAATGTGCAGTGACTTGATTAGAAAACACTTTATTAGGAAAGATGCCAGAGATAATGGAGAGGGGGCTGGCTAAGGTGGCGGGAGCCACGAGGCGTGATGCAAGGCAGCAAGCAAGGGGGGGGGGCATGCCCAGGCGGTGGGAGTCCAACAAGGTCAAGGTCAGGCAGAGCCCACAGGGCGCCCCCAAGCCAGTGCCGGCTGCCAGAGGAGCCGTGTGCCCCCCAGAGCCCTGTGCCTTAGGGTCCCTGGCACCCTCTGGCACTGACTAGGAGCACCGTGGAGGTGTGAGCTCAGTACCCAGGCGGCGAGGAGTCTCAGCCCAGCAGAGAGGATCTTGGTCACTTATGCTCCCAGTAATTGGAAGCCTACGCAGCTCACTCTCATGCCCACCACATACCCTACTCAGAAGCTGCAGAGAGCTGCTGAGGCTGTGAGAATTAAAGGACTAAGCTTCCCGAAAAGGAAGAATGTCGAGGGGAAAACTGGCTGTCACTTGTTGCTGGGGCTCCAGGGAAATTTTCCAGTTCCAAGGCTAGGAAGGGGACCCAATGAAAACCAGGCAGGGGCCACCGCAGAGGGACAACATCCCAACAGAGTCCAGGGGACATTTGGGAGTCAAGAACTCGAACCTGGTACCTCTCAATATTGGCTAATTCTGAGCCTATGCAGGATGTAAGCTGAGGATTTAGAGGAAAATCTCTGAAAAGCACAGTCTCAAGAGAAAAAAGATTTGCATTCAGGACCTTCCAAGAAGAGAGGCCTTGCAGGGCATGCTGGATTTCAGAAGAAAGACTTAGAGGGCCAGAGAGGAATCAGAGCAGACCGAACCGGACTAGATCTCGAGGGGTTCAATGTAACGCTGATGTCTGACTGCGGCGGCCATCAGGCACGGCTCCGTGTTCCCGGCAGAGAAAGGGGCTAAATTCTGGCTAGAGGAAACCAGAACCAAGTTGTCTAAATGAACCAATGGCAAGGGCCATCGAAATAGAAAATCACCTGAGCAGATAACAAGAGGAAAAACCTAAACAGTAGAAACATACCAACAAATATCCAGGTATTAAAAATAGCTGACAAACTATAAAAAAAACATAATTAACATTTTAAAGGGCTCATAGGCATGATAATTTTAACATAGAAATAATGTATAAAAATAAATAAGTAAACATTATCCAATGGAAATCGAGAATGTTGAAATGAGGAAATCATTAGTTGGATTTGACATGGCAAAATATAGGATTACTAACCTAGACTGGAACACAGACTAATAGTAAGCACCCAACCTGAAGCTTGAAGAGAAAAAAAGATTAAGAAAAGAAGAACATTTATTATCAAATGTCTAATACGTGTGCGATTGATCATCTAGGAGGAGAGGAAAAGAAGAATGGGACAGTACTGATATTTGAACTTACAATGGTGGAGAATTCTCTAAAACTGATGAAAGATGTCAACTCACCTATCCAAGATATTCTACATAATATAAAGAAACCCATGATAAGCTATATCATTGTAAATCTAATAAAAAACAAAGACAATGAGAACATTATTGAAGCTGTGGAAGAGAAATAAAATCTGAACCGACTTGTTGTCAAATTTCATTTAGAGTAATTTTAAAGACATTTCTTTGGGGAAAAGAAAATTATCCCAGGGGAAAACACAGAATTGCAGGGAAAATTAAGGTCAATGACACACGCTTGTAGGCAAATAAATGTAAATAATTGTTTACACTTATTATTGTATATAATAAAGTTATTGAAAATAAACTATATGATAGAATTATAGTAATTTTTCATGAATTTCAAAATACATATGGTGTTGCTTGACAACCACTAATGCAAAAGCTGGAGTGGGAAATGGAGTACAAGTATTCGAAGGTCCTATTACTATTGGAGAAATGATAAAAGTAATAATTTGTTTTAATTAAGCAAGATTCATGTGATCTGTATGGTACTGAAAGAAAAGTGGATTATAACTAGTTATAATTAACAAGAGAAAAAAATGAAATGATAAACTTTGATTAATACAAAAGGCAAGAGAGGTGAGAAAAAAAACAGAACTGGTGACTGCTTATGTTATACACAGAAGATGATAGATACAAACCTAAACATGTCGATAATTAAACAAAATATAAATGAATAAAATGTCTTAATTAGAAGAACAAGCTTGCCAAATCACATCTTTAATTTTTTTAAAAGACTTTATTTTTGCATAGAAGAACTGGGGTGTAGGCCAGAGGTGGGGGGGTGAGAGGACTCCCACAGCGTGGGGAGCAGAACAGGCAGATCCACTGAATCCACTGCTGAGGGGAGCAGCGGGGAGACAGGAGAGGTCTGCTGCGCCCTGTGGGTCAGCTCCCTGGCCGGGGATCAAACTCAGGCTTTCGTGGTGGTAGCCTGAGATTTAATCCCTCAGCCACCAGGGAGGCACCAAATTGTATCTTTAAGACTAACTTATACCGGGCCTCCCCGGTGGCGCAGAGGTTGAGCACTGCGCTGTGGAGCTGTCGGCAGCGGCGACGCAAGTTCGACACCCGGCCGGGGAGAATCCCACATGGTGCGGCAGACCTCTCCTGCCTCGCCTGCTGCTCCCCTCAGCAGTGTATTTCTGATCTGCCTGTTCTGCTCCCCACTCTGTCTCTGGTGAACCCTCTCGCCGCCCCACGCCTCTGGCCTGTACCCCAGCTTGTATGTATGTATAAATAAAATAAAATCTTTAAAACAAACAAACAAACAAAAAGGCTAACTTATACCAATCACCAGAGTCACACTTAAAATACAAGCACACAGGTAGGCTGAAAGAAAAAGACTGGGAAGAGATAAGTCCTGATACAGCAACCAAAAGGAAGATGATACAGCCATACTATATCTAGGGAGACGGAAAGGCACGAACCATGCAGATGAGGCAGCTAACTCACAACGATACAACGATATCACTATTCTAAATGCCTATGAACCCAAAAATATACTTTCAAAATATATAAAGCAAAAACTTTACAAAACTAAAAAGGAAGTAATTTTTAAATTATAATGGAAGATTTTTTTTTAAGTTTTTCAGTAGTACTGAGGACAGTACTGAGGACACGCTCTCTGAGAACTGCCCAAACTGACGTGGGTGACACACTGCTCTCAACAATTCCTGCAGAGGGTGTGTGTGTGTGTGTGTGTGTGTGTGTGTGTGTGTGTGTTTCTCAAACATAGAAAACGCTTGCTAGGCTGAGGGACTGAATGGAAAGGCTGCTGCTTCCCACCACAAGCTCCCCTCAGCCCCCACCACTCCCAAAGCTGCTCGAGGGCCTGGTTGCCACCAAGAACTGGTGACACCCAGAGCCCACTGCAGCCGAGGAACCCTAGAGGCTCCCTGTCGCCATCACAGGATGTTGGGAGATTCCATGGCCTACGGAGAAGCCAGGCAGGGGACGGACCCCAGGAGGCCCGTGACACATGACCCAACGAATTCCTTGTTTCTGTCAACATGAAGTGGAGATTTCTGTCAGCTGCTACTTCGAGTCCTGGCTCGCACCACCTATCATCAGGTATGGAAGACGCTCGAGAAAGAACCCAAAACGTGGTTTATGTCTATGATTGATCACGTCTTTAAGCAAAACACATTGTTAAAGCGCATTTGAAATATCCCCCCGCCCCGGTGCTGTCAGAGGCCCCGCCGAAGAGATCCGTGCCCAGCCTGGGGTCATCCACTCACCCGCCCCCCCTTAACGCATCCACGGCCGGGTCCTCACAGCCCCCACACACACTCTGACAGCGCCGAGGAAAAAAGCGGCGTTCAGGAAATAATCGCCCACTAGAAAACCCACTCGTTTCGACTGCGGCGAGAGCTAGGAAGAAAAAGCCTAAGAACAGCACGGAGCTGCTGAAGGAACCCTTGAGATATTTGAGCCCAGGGAAATACCCAGCATCAGCGCGCCTCGCACTGCTTCGGGGTTTCCAAACCCAGGGACCTACTTCCTTTAAGGCCATTTCTGAAACATGCATGTATTTGGGGGGCAGGGGGGTGCAGCAAAGAGGACAGAGACCCTAAGCACTGCGTCTTATGCTAGGTGCTCACGCGCTCAGAAGGCCCAAAACCCCTACAACGCTGCTCCTGGTGTCAGAAGCAGTGGGGAGACACCATATCGCCCCTCCGGTGCCCCCAGACGAACCCCACTAGCAACTGCTGGTTTCCACTGCCGCGCACCAACAAGCCTCTCCACAGAAAAATGCAGAGGGTCTTCTTTTTAACATTCCTATTATTTGTCTGCAAAGTGCCTTTCTTTTCCCTATGAACCTGCGCACAGCAGTTTTATAGGACTTTTCCCAGAAGTGCAGCTGCCTGGTCAGAGGTGGTGCAGATGTTAATTTTAAATAACGTCAGGCTGAACTCCCAAATCCCAAACTGCCAAATGACCCACCAGCTCCCAGCTCTGCTCAGCCCCTCAAGCTACCTCTGCCTCAGTCTCCTGACTTGCAAAAACATGGTGAGTCTTCTAACCCCACCCACCTCCCAGGGTGAGATCCCAATCAGACCAGACTGCGCCCGGCTTGCGGCGCCCCACACGGGGCTGACTGCCGAGGAGTGACAACCAGAGGCTCCGAGGCGGGCGGGGGCACTGGCATCCCCGAGCTGTTGTTACCTGGGGGCTTAATGAGGGCTGAGCCTCCTCCAGGCGGGCAGAGCCGGCGCAGCCAGGCATGCGAATAGCGGCTCCCTTAATGTATTCCGGGCAAGCGCTCGGCATTCATTTAAAATCATTCACGGCTCTTCTTATCAGGGTAAAGGACATTGATGCATTTTAGTGTTATCTTGAAGTTAATTTGAGGCTTTAAATATTTAAGTGTTTGATAACTTGAAGTGTGAACGGATGAAACACCGGAGACTGTACGTATTTATCTGCCCAACACCTTCCCTCTTGAAATCACACTGACTTTTAAAAAGTCTTTTTCAAATTTCATTTGCAGGTTATTGATTCTTTCAAAATGAAGATGCTCTCGCCAAGAGGGAAAGGAAGAACTTCTAGCCCTGGCCAGCGGGCGACCTGGGTGGGAGTCGCGGCGGGGCATGGGCATGTGGGCGACCAGCTGGGGGCAGGTCCGCTGCGCCATGAGAAGGGGCGGGCGCCGGGCAGGCTCCGGGCTCAGCAGCAGCCGGGGCAGCGCTGCGCGCCCTGAGCTGTGCTCGGGAGCCCAGGAGCGGGCGGCCAAACCGGGCCCTCCACGCGGGGCCCAGGCAGCATGGAAAGTGGGGTGAAATCCGCAGCTGCAGAGAAGGAGCCTCGGGAATAGCCGGGAGGTGGCGGCCGGCTCTCCTGGCGGTCGCAGGGGCAGGGCCGGGGACAAGAGCTTCTGGAGCCTCCCGGCCTGCCAGGGATAAGCTGTCTGACCGGAGCTGGCTGTGGGCCGGGCTCCTGGGCAGGGATGTGTGTTTCTGAAATACAAACAGCTCTGTCTGGGGCACTTGCACAAATGATGCCCCTGCCCAGGAAAGAAAGACTGAGGCCAGAGAGGGGAGCCAGTGTGGGCGCCCCAAGACATGAGAACTCCTTTTACTTGGAAGCAAAGTAGGGCAAGGGCGTCATCAGAGCTGGGCTTGCGAAAGGCAACCTGTCAGGGGGACAAGAACAAGGGAGAAAGGAAAAATCTGGAAGCAGGGAGGCTGTGGGGGTGGTTAGAATGGGGTGGCAGCTGCCATCATTTCCAACCTTGGTGGGGGGCAAGAATGGGGGTCTCAGACCCAAAGGAAACAAAGTTAAGAGGTAGACAACAAACGCAAAAGCCTGAAAATGCACCTTTCCCCTGGGAAATCTAACTTCTGTGATTCCGGTTGAGAAAAACCATCTCATCTGTGCTGTTGTGACTTGAACTTTATTGGTGCCATAATTTTGTTTATAATTAATCAAGTGCTTCAGACTTGCAGAAGAGCAGTAGGCTGAGGCCTGGTGTTACGGGGCACATAACTGCGCGGTGCTCACAGAACCACGTACGGCGCCAGGCTCGGCCCAACCCCCACCCGCTGCTGTCACCCCTCGCACCGGGCACTTCACTGAGGACTCATGGCCAGAGGGGTAGCGGCCAAGCCCCACCTCCCAGTGGCTATTTGTTCATTCCAATCAGGCTTTACTCCAGCCAGCCTCCCCTCAAGGTCACCGGTGACCTCCAGACCTGCAGGAAAATCCAAAGCTCTCACGCTGCCCTGGAGGGCCCGCTGGGCCCTGGGCGCAGGCTGCCTTTCTAATTCATCAACTTCTCTCCCCCTGTCCGGCCCAGCCTGAACCACCCCAGGGACACCGCCTCCCACTGTGCCGGAGCCAGCTGGTACCTGCCGAATCAAGCCCCCAGCGTGATCACGGGCATCTCTCCCCAGCCCCACAGTCAGGGACGTCGTGTGACGCTGGCGTGTTTGCACGGCAGGAATCAGCCAGCCTTGCAAATGGGCTCTCCCCGGAGAGCCGGCTGAGTCACTCAGCACTCGCCGCGGCTGGGCCGGCCACCGTCTCCCTGGCCGTCCGCTGCCCGCCCCTGCTTTCTCTGTACCCAACGGTGCCCTCCACCTGGCCTGCTCTGCACTTAACAGTTTGTTATTGTTTGTTTTACCCTCTCAGATGTCAACCCCATAAGACGAGGACTTGGTTTCGTTCATTTCTTTATCTCCAGCACCGGGAACAGTGCCTCGCATATTGAAGGCGCTCAATAAATATTTGTTGAGTGGATGAATAAATGCATTTTTAGCCATGCATTTATGAATTTTAAGTGATGATTCAATGCATGAAATGTTGCACAGTAAAAGAATAAAATAGATGGCTCTATTATCCTGACATGAAAAGATTTAAAGGTAAGGAGTCAGTTGCTAAATATAAGATATTGCACCTACTTATATATTGTATTGACAAAAAAGAAAGAATATAGACATCGCTCACATTTTAATTCATCTCCTTTTAAAGGTGATTTTTAAAACCACCACCACATTATGTCTGAAATGTACATATCAGACATTTCAAAGCAATCAATGAAATTTCGCTGCATTCTGAGCACTGGCAAGAGGTGCCAGAGCACTGCGCACCAGGATGTCTTTGTGTCCGGACACTTCCCGGCAAACAGCAGGTGCCCGGCTGGAGAATGGGCACGTTCAGGGACGCGCTAACTCGTGCCTGAGCTCAGAGGCATGGGGCAGGGCAGTGGGAGCCAAGCTGGGGTACACCGCCAGCTTCAGGGCATGGGGGCGAGCACTGGCCCGAAGGAATGTGGGCAGCAGCAGCAGACTGCCTGTGTCTGGGGCAGGAGGAGATGGTGTGCCAGGCGCTGATGGCCTTGGCGTCGTGAGCCGGAGCACAGAACCTTGAGGGGAACAAGGCTGGGGCAGGAGCGTCCACTTCCAGAGGCGCCCCAGGCCGGAAGGCAGCTGGCACTCTGGGTCGGCCCCTGTGTTTGGCCCTGGTCACCCGCCCCAGACCTGGGCCCTGCACGGGGCTTGCTGCGTCGCTGACCGCCACGCTCCCAGCCCAGGGCCGAGACCATCACCTCAGGCAGCTCCTCCCCGAGGCCACGCGGCATGAGAAGTGGACAGAATTAGACACAGGCGCCCCGCTCTTCCCGGCAAATCAAACTCTATCCGGGTCCCTGATGATACCCTATTACACACGCCATTATCTGCACATTCCATCTAAGGGACATTTATCTCCTATTTTAGGGAATCGTGATAACTCATTACGGAAAAGAAAAAAGAAGGCCAGGACACACTTCATTATGTGTTTTCCCTCAATTAGGTAGAACACTCAGTGGATTAATATTCAAAAAGATAGGTTCTTCTGACCTGGATTTTCCCAGGGTTCCCGCAATGTCAGGCAGATACAGAGATAAAAGATAGATAAAATCAATGACATGACAAACAGAGTGAGTCACTGCATTTCGGCGCTTCCCAGGGGACAGCGGGTGGCTGGTCCTCAGCCGTGGCCTTAATGGGGTACCCGCAGGTGCTGGTCCCCGACGCGCCGCCTGAAACAGAGGTCACCTTACAATGCAGCGTGCCTTTAGTGAAAAGTTAAATTCAAAAAAACAAAAATGAAGTGTCTGAAACCACTGTTTTAACCATAGTAACTTGCTAAAAAACTACTTCCTTCTTTGGCATTTTATCATTTTCTTTCCAGAAAATGGACAAGAATGATAGAAAAAGTCCCCGATAGATTCTGCGATTAACTAGTCGGGCGACTTCCAACAAGTCACCCCACCCGCGCCTCACGTCAGTCTTGGACACGCGCGGAGCCCGCGAGGGCCGAGGGCCACAGCCGTGCGCTCCCCGCTGCGCGTTCGCGGAGAGGAGTAGCACGGGAAGCCACCGTGTGTGCCCACCAATGACCCTTCTTCCCTGCAACTCCTTCTAACAACCCAATTTGAAAAGCAAAAGTGAAGCCACCGTATTTTCCTAGCGACCCTGCCCAGGCACCGTCAGCCCGCAGGGCGTCCGCCCGTGACCTCCCCACGCGGTCGCGCCCCAGGCGCCCAGCTTTGAGGGAAAGAACACACAACATGGATGGGCCAGAAGGGACCAAAGAGAGGCACAGACGCCCACGGGGGAGCACAGCCCCTGGTCAGGGGTGGGAAACTGGGCGGGCAGATTCTGGGCACGAGCCTGGCGCCAAGGAAGGGGCGCTCGCGCCTCGCGCAAGGTTATCCACTCGCTGCGTTCCGGCCTGAAGCAGAACCGCCCACGCTGTCCAAGAAGTGGCGACAGGCAGAGACGCTTTGGGCCCCGTCGCGCCGTCAGCCCTGGGCAAGGGGGCCGGGCAGGGCTGCTGAGGCCCTTTGGGCAACTTAACTCCCGTGGGCTTTTTTAGGAGAACCACCACTGTGCCCCATACACCGCCTCTGCCCCCACCCTCCTCCCCTCCCCCTCCTGACTTCCGCCCCCCTACGTGTTTACCACCCAATCCCAACGGACCGGAGAATTCCAGTCGAAAGGGGGTACTCGGCGAGGGGGCACTGTGGAATCTCGGGCCCCCCCAGCACTCGGACCCTCTGCTCCACCCCGGGTAGCTGCAGGTTTTATCTGCTCCCCCACTGAGGCCTCCACCTGTTTTTGAGGTTCTCCCCTGGAAAGGTCACCACGCATTTGTGTTTTCAAGTGTTTAAATTACCGACACTTTAGAAAAACGTTCGTCTTTCAGAGTGACCCTCTCTCTTGGCCTTCCAGCTAAATGAAGGTGAGGATTAAAATTCAGCTCTCTCCGCCGTGCTTTCTTTAATGAGAAAAACAAAATTGGGCTGGAAGTAGATTAAATCACCCGGTTGATGTCAATCGAGGTGAAGCTGAGACTCGCGGCCTTCGTGAGCGCTGCCATTTAAATGTCCCGAGGGGCCAAGTCTCTTAGCCTCTGGGGACACAGCGCGCCGGCCCTGCCCACCCAGGGGGCCTGCTCCAAGCCCTGCGGCGAGTCTCGCTGACCACGCCAAGGTGCACATTCCAGTGGGGGCCCAGAGGACATGCGTGCGCCTGGCCCCCCGCTCCAGGCTGTGGGTTCCCAGCAGCAGCTCCAGCCCCCAACACTCCCGCCAACAAGCCCGCATCAGGGGCGCCTGGTGACTGAAGGGGAGCTCGGTTTGCACAAGCTCATCGAAGCGGCCTCTGACACTTTCCGGTGTGGACAGTGGACCCAAAACAGGGAGAAAACGAAGTGCTGGCTCCTGCCACTGACAGCTCAGGGTGGGGACACCTGGGCGGCCCCTGCTCTGGCTTCTCCTCCCTGCGGCTCTCTCAGCCCCTCCCTCTCTCTGGGCAAGGGAGCCCCACTGCTCTGTGACCGTCAGGGCCACCTGGATCTAGGCCTCCAGGAGTCCTTGTTCCTCCGAGAATGACAATCTCCTTTAAGCAACAGGCCAGGAGATCAGAGCCCGCGCCCTCTGCCGCCGCCCTCCGCTGCCCACTCCCAGGCCGGGAGGCTCTCGGCTCATCATTCCCCCGACAGCACCCGACAGGATGAATGTCCTCACCATCCTGGTGGATTTGCTCTCAGGGACACTCCTGGCAGCAGAAGGCACCTTCTGCCACCCGCGCAGACAGCGCCCAGGGAGAGGGTGGGGTGCAAATGCAGGTGCCTGCAAGCGGAGCCTCTCGAATGGCAGAAAGCCAGCGCTGCCCAGGGCTAAACCCACGTAAGTGCGCTGCTGCTTGGGGCGTGCTAGAGACTGGGGCTTAGCAAGAAGCTGTTCTGGGATACCAAAAGGGAGCCGGAAGGGGGGAATGTTGGTGTCGCCTCGTTTGGAGACACCAAAGAGCCTGTCCCTGCAGCTAACCAAGCTTCTCTACACCGGCTCTCTCAGGCAGGTGACAGGCGAGCAGGCTGCCAAGGGGTTGCCAGGGGCAGGTCCTCACTCAGATGCTTATAAGGGACAGGGCAAGAAAGCCGGAAGCCAGGCTGTTGGGGGCTGGGCCGCCCCCACCCGGCGGCATCGAGGCCACAGAACCCCCGGAGCAGGACGGCCGCTCTGGGATCCTCCTGGTTTTTCAGGAGAAACCAGATCCTTGCTTCTCAGGTGAAGGCTACTGAGCGATCAACTAGTGTGTGCCTAGAGATTTCGAACCAAAGGCTTAAAAATTATGGAGGCAGGGCCTCCCTGGTGGCGCAGCAGGTTAAGTCTCAGGCTATGACGCTGTCCACAGGCTATGACGCTGCAGCACGAGTTCGATCCCCGGCTGGGGAGCAGCAGACCTCTCCCGTCTCCCCGCTGCTCCCCTCAGCAGTGGATTTCAGTGGATCCGCCTGCTCTGCTCCCCGCTCTGTCTCTGGTGAGTCCTCTCACCCCTGCACCTCTGGCCTACACCGCAGCTTGTGTGCATAAACAAATCTTTAAAAACAAATTTTGGAGACAGCGAAGAGATCAGCTGGCGCGGCAGTGAAGGACTAGGCAGCCCAGAGGGTCCTCAGCGTCTCTCACTGCCCGCAGGGACGGCCTGGCCCACATCTACAGCACGGGCACCCCAGCAGCGAACCCGAGGGAAACTGGGGGCGACCGTGACGTGCCCATGTAAACTCATCAGTAGTAACAAAGGTTCCGCTCTTGGGGGCTGTTGATAACGGAGGAAGCTGTGCAAGTGTGGGCGGGGGGACGTGCGGGAGACCCCGGGTCTTCCCCTAAATTTCACTGTGAACTTAAAGCACCTAAACCTTCAAATTACAAGGGAAAAACTGAAGAATATCAAAGACTGTGACGAGAGTCCCTGCCCCAACCCCCCGTCCCAGCCAGTGCCCCCACCCCAGCGGCCGCCCGTCGGCTCTCCGCGTCTCCACCTTGCTGATCACCTTACTGAAACCGCGTACTCTCCCTGGCCCCTGGTCCTGCGGCGGGGCCCACCCACGAGCTCCGCCCACATCGCGAGGGCGCTGCACGCCTCCAGGCTCTGCCTCCCCAGCTCCCGGCCCCGCGGGGCAGCCCTGGACCTTCCGCCTGAGTGAGGCCTCTGTCTCATGGGCCTTTGTTTTCCCGTTGTCTTGTTGGAACATATTTACGGTAGTCTGAATGGATGTTCTGAGGCCTGCTGAGTTCGAAACTGGCTGGCGTGAATTTCGACCTCGCAAACCGTGACCCTTCTAGAATGTCGAAGGCATCTGCACATCGTCCTCTTTCCAGAGCCTCCTCGGTGGCCACCTCTGTCCTGGTCTCTGACGTGAGTCCCTCGGACTGCGCCCTGGGGCTTGAGCTTTTCTGGCATCCTGGTGTTCCGCTGTTCCGTGATGATGGGGGCTGTGCTCGGACAGCCTGGGAGAGCGCCCCAGGGTGCTGCCTGGGAGGGCAGGGTGTCTTTCCAGGAGGGTGTGCGGGGTGACGAGATGCTCCCCGAAGCCCTCGAACAGGCCTGATGCTGGACTGATGCCCCAGAGCTTGCCCCCCAGTCTGTTCCATTCAGGGGTGTCTGAGCCAGGCTACGTCCAGCTGTCCCTCCAGGGGCAGCTGTCTGTCCTTCCAACACTGCCTCTGCTCTGAGAAGGCAGCCCCCGCTCTCCTCCCACACTCAGCACCGTGAGCCCCGACTAAGGGCTCTAAGTGGCTTATTGACAGGTTCATTAGCCTTCCCGGGTATGATTTAAGCTGCCCACTTTCAGCTCCCCCCGGCATCATGCCATCAGAGGTCCCATTGTGGGTGCCCACACAGGTCCCTGGAAGCATGCCCTCCCAGGTCTGACCTCCCCGAACACACAACTGAGTTGCCCAGGCCTCTGATTTAGTGTGAGATGCAGAGTTTGATGCCGCCGTCCCCCACAAGAATAGACTGCCATTTGAAAGAAGCAGAGCACTTGTGCTCCAGAAGTTCACAAGAGCCAAGCGTGCTTGAAGTCATTGCTTTGAACTGATAGAAGACCAAGTGTGTGCGTGTGCGTGCGTGCGCGTGCGTGTGTGTGTACAGGAGACTGCATCAAGGAAGACAGGGAAATGATACCCTTCCCCCAAATGAACCGCCTTCATTAACATCAGTGGGGGAACCAACCTCTCCACCTTTGCACCCCATCCTTGTCTAGCATCTGGGCCCCCCAGTATGGGCCGAGTTGCCAAATGGCACCCAAACATGACATTTCACCAGAACCAAGAAGGGCTGGGGCCCAGGACTTTCTTAGGGCCCCAGGCAACATGCTGACCTTCCGACAACGCCTACCCTGCATTACACTCAATTGAACGGTGGGTTCTAAAAAGAGCAGCTGAATCCATCTGTGCTTTGGGGAAAGCAGCCTCTGTGAGCCCACCCACAGCTGCAGATGGGGGAAGGCGCAGAGAGACCCTCTCTCAACAGCAACGTGCCGCAGGGCACACGGAGACCCCGGCGCAGGCAGCAGCCACTGCGACTCGGCCTCGCAAGGCAACGTGGGAGCCAAGAGAGAACGCGAGTCTCAGCGAAGTCACCTCTTCTCTTGGGAAGGTGGATGGGGCCATTTGCCCTCCAGGTGCCACCCGGTCAGGACCACAGCGCCCTCTGGTGGTGGCCGGTCCTCAGCATACCCAGACTTGCCCCAGGGGAGACCAAGGCAACCCCCTCCGGCTGGATGGAGACGGGGGCGTGGGGAGGGTCGGAGGAAGAGAGCTTGCGAAATGGAAGTGATGCGGTGACCGTCAGGAGACAGACGGGCTGACCTCTGGGTGCAGATCTGACTCGTGAGTCCTACTCAGAGCCGGTACTGACAGCAGCCTCCTCTCCAGCCCAGCTGGCACAGACGTGCCCAGCCACGGGAGAGGACACGAAGCCCCCGACTGGGGCAAGGACACAGCATGGGGGCAGGGAAGCCGGTGGGCGCCTGGCCTGGCCTTGCTGGTTGAGTGGCAGCAGCATGTCCCTGAGCGTCTACAGTTTGCTCATCTGTGAAATGGTGGCACAGAAATCCGAGCTCCTGAGGTCCGTGAATGGGCGAAGCCGACCATGCACCTAACCACTGGCATCAGGGCCCGGCAGACAGCTGGCAGGACTGGACAGCCCCGCACTGGCCGGAGCTGCATCCTCGGAGATTCGAGGTGCAACCTGAGGAGCCGCAGAAGACGGTGGGCGTCTCTAGGTCACAGGTGTGTTTAATCAAGTCCAGCCCCTCCTCCTCTGGACACCCAGGCGGGCTCGGGCTGCGGGGGAGTGTCCTGTGCTCTGGGGCGAGCGTGTTGACGCACAAGCATCTGCGCGGTGGGGCCCCAGACCAACAGCACACAGCACCCGAAACCCACATGGCCTCAGAAAAGTATTTCAACATTTAAATCATTGGAAAATAAGCAGTGGTCTAAAAATACAAAGAATTTGATTTGAACAATCAAGGCTGTTCCTATTTTCCTCTTCGCGATCTCCCATTCTCTCCTGTACCCTCACTGGAAAATTAACAAATTGCAAGAGCACTTTTTAAAAATCTCAGAAAATACCTTCAAATCAGAGAATTCCTATTTTAGACAATCCTATTTACTCAAGTTGATACAAAGTATTACAAGGAATCAAAATCAACCACAATGCACCCACTAATTTTAAATTGCAGTTTTATTTTAGGACGTTCTGCATGAGTCATCTGCTTAAACAGTGGGCTTGTGCATATAAAACACACCATAGGTCTAGTGTTTTGATTGGGGTAGTAGCTATATGAATCCTACCTACACACACACACACACACACACACACACACACACACACACACACACACACAGAGTTCTAACAGCAGTCTCCAGATGTAACACTATAATATAGTATTACAAAATGTTTCCATTAGGGGAAACTGGATGAAGAGCACAGACATCCCTACACTTTTTTTTTTTTGCAACTACAAATCTATAACTTTTTCTAAATATAAAGTTAAAATAATAACATGCCAATGGGTTTGCCCTACCATCACAGATAAGCAATAATGACTAAGACAATTATGACAGGCTGTAAAATAAAATATGATCGCTCATGATACTTTTCATATTCAACTACAATATTTAGTGTCCCTCCAAAAATCTACCAGATTTCCTCAATTTAAAGTTTCAGTACTTTAGATTTTGATGCCCTTGAAGTCAGGGTATGTTTTATAATGGATAGCATGTCATAGTGTAATTAGCAGCATTTTTTTAATCAGTACCAAAAATAACGTGCACTTTCAGCTGGTAGCACCCAAAGTCATGGTGTGTAAAGCCTGTGACCAGCATGCGCCCACTTCCTCTGCTCTCCTCCCGGACACGGGCAAGACAGCACCGAGCTGCCCGCTGCAAAGCAGGCGTGGCTGCAGGCTTGACTTGGCCAATGAAATGTGTGCAGAAACAATGCCCCTTCCAGAGGAAAGACTGAAATGCCGGTGCACCGCAGGTCCCCTGCTGCCACGTGCTCCATCCAGTTGCTGGGTCTCATCAGCCTGAGTCTCCGAGGGCAGCGTGGGTACAGAAGAACCCTACTGAGGAATGGGAAGAGTGAGCGGGGGCCGAAACCCCTAGCATGATGGGTCCCTGAGGCTTGGGGCACGTTGTTACCGCAGCGTAACTCAGACTATTCTAACTAATGCAGTGGACCACTGCTCCTAAAGGAAATCCAGGGTTAGGTTTCTATGAGCCTCTGGTCACTTTTATCAACTGACCGATATACAACCCTGCTTGATGTGGGTTTCTGTTTAAAGACCCCTCGTTTGATATAGATTGTTGACTCCTAGCACTGAGTTCATGGCCGGCAGCACCAGCACTCAAGCCAGAGCAAAACGGACCTGACACACATGTTTCCTCCTGCAAACGCAGCCTCTGTGTGCTGGCGACTGCTGCCCGGCACTTCTGCACGACATTCAAGGGCCATAGTGCCCAGGGAAATCACCAACAGAAAGCACAGACACACGGTAAACAAAGCACCCTTGTTTACAGGGTGAGCCCAGAGAAGGCAGCGGTCCCCTTGCCAGACCTCAGGACCAGTGGGCTGGAGACAAACTCAGGACCCACTCAAATCTAGGCCACTCTGCACACAACCCTGCCCAAAATGACCACCAACACGCGGTGAGCACTGAGTGGCCTACAGCTTCATCTCAGGAAGCAGATGAATTACAAACATTGAATCTGTGAATAAAGCGAATCAAAGGTACCAGCAGCTCATCACAGGGCCTGGGCCCTGCGTATGCTAAGACTCTCTGAGACTCTGAGACAGCAAAACCATGTTCACAATACAAGAAAGATGCCACCTGCCTTTTCGTCCATGCTGACATTTACAAAGACGGCACAGAGGGCAGGTGGAACTACAGCAGCCTTAGCACCGGTGAAGGGTGGCACAAGTCCACGTGTTCCTCCCCGCCACCTGCTCATGGAAGGGGAGAGCCAGCTTCACTCGAGAATGTTCTTGATAAGAATTATTTGTTCTATTTTGTCTCCACCTATGGGAACACATCGTTAGCCACCTCGGAGACAAAATCACATCAACTTCTTGGGCGGCCACGCTCGACAGGGGTCTTGACTAATGGCCCCTTGGTAATTATGTGAGTCACACACAGAGCTAGTCGCTTTTTCACGAAACGCTTTCTCCTTGAAGGAGCCTCTGACAGATGATGGTGACTCAGGGTTGGTAACTGGCAGGAGTGAATGAAGCCAGTCTGCACTTCAAGGAAAGTAACTGGTGTTTGCTGCTACCGATAAAGAATGCAAGCTTTTGAGTGGAAATCAGATCTTATCAGCCTGCGTCTGCCACCGTGAGCTGGCCAGCTGGCCAACACTGACACGCTCCTCTGATGCGGTCGGTGGTGAACAGCAACAAATGGCCTTGTGGGGGTGTCGGGGGAGGTGGGTGGGCAGAGAGCTGCCTCGTTGGGTGGAGCAGAAGTTTCCACGTGGGCAATCCAGGGTGCTTCAGAATCACGCGTAGACCAAAGAGCCACACAAACCACAAGGTCGAAACACGGGCGTACGTGCTGTGATAACAGCAGCACTGGGGTCGCCCACCTGCCACGCCGGCGCTTCAGGGAATCGCGCGCTTTCCTGTTTCCACGGTGCATAAAAGAGGCACCTCAGCACTTCTCTGCAAAGACCGTGAGAACGTCCTCCCTGTGGCGGTGACGTCCCTGCGTGAGGCCAGCGTCCCTCACACCCCCCGGCCAGACACGTCAGGACGCGGCGAGCGAAGGGACAGCGGTGACAACGTGCCCGTCCTAGTGAACCGGACTTCAGGATTTGCAGAGTCGGGAAACAAGAGCGCTCTTCTAGCTGATCTTAGAAAACAGCTATTGTTGATGAATATGCTGTTTCTGTCAACTTCTAACGTGCGCGCTACTATTAATAATCTTGATGTCTCCACTGAGATCTAATGTAAATCTCAAGAGATGAAGCCCCATTCGCCAAAGCTCTTTGGGGGTGTCCATCAGCTGTACGGGTGTTTAACAGGCATTGCCCGGGCACTTCCTACAGTCAACTCTGTGAACTGTCAACTGTGAGCTAACTAACTGTCTCTCTCTCCCCTACCTCCAAGGGATCCCACCAGCTCGTGGACTCCCAGCCCCAGGCCAGCGGCCGCTCCACCGGTGCGAGCCCCTGCAGTCCAGTCCTCGTGCCCAGGAGGTGCAACAGGAAAGACCCACACATGCAACTTGACGTCATCTAGGCCACCGTGAGGTCACCAAAGAGCACTGTGGGGACAAAGCCATCGCCTGGCACACCACGAGGGGCTTCCCACCCCCCAAGCTCCCCACACCTTCCGAATCTTCCCCCTTTTCTCCTAAAGCGCTCCCTGAGCACCCCCCTTATTTTTTTAAGATTTTTATTTATTTATGCATACAAGCTGGGGTACAGGCAGAGGCGTGGGGCAGTGAGAGGATTCACCAGAGACAGAGTGGGGAGCAGAACAGGCAGACTGACTGAAACACACTGCTGAGGGGAGCAGCGGGGAGGCAGGAGAGGTCTGCCGCACCATGCGGGAATCTCCCCGGCCGGGCGTCGAACTCACGTCGCCGCTGCCGACGGCTCCACAGCGCTGCGCTTAACTGCTGCGTCACTAGGGAGCCCCGCACCCCCCTTCTTCCACCTCTCTTGGAAAAGCCCCCAGCCCACCCTGGCTCTGGGGAGCCATCTCTTCCCCGCCAGCACCACCCCGCCTTCTTATGTAACCAATCACGCTTTCTTCCCTCCTTTCTCACTGGTTACACGCACCAGCACGACAAAAGGCCCCCAAAACAAAAACTGGGGTCCCGCCTGAAAGGGGGTGGTACTGAATGAAAATACTTTGTCACTATTTTACTACAACTCACTTTCTGTCCTAACAGGTAAATTGCATGCGGTTCCAAAGTCTTATTTCCACAGAACCAATGTGTTTCTGAATCGAGAATTTTTAAACCCAGTTCCGCCCTGTACCCTGGGTTGCGTCTGACAGCGTCGCTCCTTCCTCCCTTCTGGGCAAACAGGCACTTGGACTTTGCCGGGATATTGCTTTGTCATTAACGCGTCGCAGTGTTGCCTTGAGTTGTTGTGGTTTGGGCTGCTATTATTCCATTTTAATTAGGAATCTTTATTAGTTTGATTCCATCATTATCCCTTTAATTTCTTGTGAGCTATTTGGTTTGCTATATAATGAGGAGCCTATTAGCATCCATAGCATTTTTGGCCCATAATTTTCCAGTGCCCAGACTTAGTCCAATGCATCACGGTTACGATATGAGCTCTGCAGAGTCCTGCTGCGGAGACTTTGAAGAGGTTATAATTACATAATGATAAATATCTTCTATATCTTATTTTGTTGTGATGTAAACAATTCCCTCAGAATGTGTTTGGTGAGTGAACTTGTATGGTTGGTAAAACTTTTTCCTCCATGGGTAAATTGAAACGGGGCAATCTGGGGCAACACTGTCTCAAATAATGAAAACAGCCATGTGGCTGCGGATGGGGTGATTCGTAGCAATGCTGATAATCCCCAAGTAGGAGCAGCTGCCACAGGGAGGCTCATCATTTCCCAAGCGGGCCCCATCTTCCCTCTCCCCACACCAAATCTGCTTCTTGGAGCTACTCCGGTCTCCAAAGCAGGATTACTGTTCACTTAGTCAATCCAGCCACAGACCTGTACCAGCCTGCAAGTCCGGAAGGCTGGCCTCGGCAGGGGCCGGCCCAGTCTGCATCACCACGTGGACGGGCCCCTTTCCTCCACACCTTTGCCAGCACTTCTTGTCTTTTTGACGTGGGCCATTCTCGCGGGCGTGCCGTGGAGGCTCACTGCGGTTTGCTTTGCGTCACCTTACAATGGGGTGAGCATTTCCTCATGGGCCGGTTGGCCTGTGTGTGTCTTTTTTGGTGATGAGGGAACAGAGAACGAGCTGCCTAGGGAGATGGCCCACAAGAACTGGCTCGCAAGGGCTGGTTGTAAGAGATCGGACTGAGGCTGGGTGCTTGAGGGAGCAGCAAGTTGACAGGCAAAGGTTGTTAGCCACAGAGCTAGAAGGCAGAGCCTGGTAACCACAAGAGGTATATGGAGGGGGCCTCCCTGGTGGCGCAGGGGTTAAAGTCTCAGCACCATGAAGCGATCGCAGGCACTGCACCGGAGTTCAATCCCCGGCCAGGGAGCTTCCCACAGGGCGCAGCAGACTTCTCCTGTCTCCCCGCTGCTCCCCTCAGCAGTGTATTTCTGATCCGCCTGTTCTGCTCCCCGCTCTGTCTCTGGTGAGTCCTCTCACCCCACATCTCTGGCCTGGACCCCAGTTCATGTACGCATAAATAAAATCTTTTTTTTAAAAAAAGAGGCCTATAGAGGGGCACAGTAGCTTGTGGTAGCTTCACACTTCTGGCTGGCAGAGGACAGTGAGGCAAAGGGGGTAGCGGAAAAGCACCAGAGCAGGAAAGTCCCCAGAGAGATTATAAAAGTCACCCTCCCCCCCGCCCCAGTGACAGCCCCTCCCGTCCGGAGTCCTTCTCAAGCCTGAGCTTGCTAATCCTCAGTCCGCTGTGTCGGGGATAATTCCGGCCGCGACAATACAAGAACCAGGCGCACAGCAACTCTGCGGCGTCTCTTCAGCGCTTCTGTCCATTTTGTGATTGGGCTGTTCGGCGCATTTTTTGTAAGTTGTGTGAGTTCTTCGTAAATTGGGGGTCTTCGTCCCTTGTGCTGTGCAATATTTCCCCATTCTGCAGACCATCTTTCATTTTAATTACTGTTTCTTTCATCTTCAGTTCAGTGCAGCCCCTTTGGTGCCCCTCACCTTCGTGCCAGGCCTCCAGGGACCCCTAAGCCAGGGTCCGAGAGCTTTGCCCCTGTTTTCCTCCATGCCTCTTTGGTTGCAGGTCTTACACTCAAGTCTTTGATCCATTTCAAATTAACTTTTGTGTGTGGGGTTGGAGGGGCCTATTTTCTTTGCAGGTGTCTAGGTGTTAACTTCAGTTTATTAAATCCTTTCTTCCTTTCATTTACTATATCATTCTCTTGCTATCCTTTTGATTTCTCTCAATTTCTCTATTATTATTTAATGCCATTATTTAAACTTATCTTCTGATAAGTTTTAGCAGAATCCTTTAAATTTAGATAGATTAGGGGCCTCCCTGGTGGTGCAAAGGGCTAAGTCTCAGCACTGTGACGCTATAAGCAGCCACTGCAGGACAAGTTCAATTCCCGGCCAGGGACCTTCCCACAGGGCGCAGCAGACCCCTCCCCGCTGCTCCCCTCAGCAGTGTATTTCAGTGGATCCACCTGTTTTGCTCCCCACTCTCTCTCTGGTGAATCTTCTCACCCCATCTCTGGCCTACACCCCAGCTTGTATGAATAAATAAATAAATCTTTAAAAATAAATAAATTTAGATAAGATTATATTTGAACTTACAGGTACTTTTACAAAAATCCATTTTCATTTCCCCATTGACCCAAGAGTGGTGTTCTTTGCTTTGTCAGTGGTGTTTACACTTAAGACGGAATTACCTTTCCATTCAAGAATGGTGTCCATTTCTGGCGTATGGCCTGAAATTCTGGCTTGTAGTACTTCTGTTCCATTATGTTCATGAGATCTTTGTGGGGGAGGATTTGTCCATTTTGTTAATGCTCCATGTGTATCTTGACAGGTGGCTTCCCTTATGCTGTTTAGATTTATACATATACAAATATATCTGTCATCACTGAGATAAACCATAGATATAAATACATATGACTGATTATGCTAATTAGGTCTTTTATGCTCTTACTAAATTTTTGTCCACATGATATTCCTTCAACTGAGAGAAGTGGATTAAATCTAATATTAATGTATTCAACTACTTCTTGATGCTTTATAAATTCTGTCTTATGAGATTGTTGCTGTGTTAATGGATGTCTAAATACTAGTAACTGATATATCCATTGTGAATTGTAGCCTCAACATTATAAATTGTGTTCTTAGTCTCTTAGAATGCTTCTGATCTGAATTCTATCTTATCAGATACCAAGTTTTCTTCTTGCATTTTACCCTTCTCATTATTTCACTTATTTCCCATGGTGTAAGTTTGTCCACTCTTTGTCTTTTTTTTAATATCTATTTATTTAAGCATACAAGAACTAGGGTGTAGGACAGTGGTGCGAGATGGTGAGTGGATTCACCAGAGCAGAACAGGCGGATCTACTGAAGTACACTGCTGAGGGGAGCAACAGGGAGACAGGAGGGGTCTGCTGTGCCCTGTGGGAAGCTCCCTGGCCGGGGATCGAACTAGTGCTGCAGTGGCTGAAGACAGCTTCATAGTACTGAGACTTAACCCCTGCACCACTAGGGAGGCCCCACTCTTTAATTGTTAGCCTCCTTGGATCTGTTTATTTTAGGATTATCTCATATACAGCATAGTCTAGGATTTTTCTTTGGTAGCCAAAACTGCAACTCCTTTTAATAGGCTAAGCCTATTTACTTTCATTTTAATCAATAGACTTTGCTTTTGTGTGTGTGCGTGTGTGTGTGTGTGAATACATCTGGCAGTCTTTCAGCATGTGGTCTTTTAGGCTTTATCTCCTATTCTTTCCTTTCATTTTCGGATGTTAGGAAGGTTTGGGTCTTTGTGCAAGTATTCGCCTTTATACAAACCCCATTTTCTATTTCAGAGCCTCCTCCCTTGACTTTTACTATTGATCCTCCCACTACATAAAAGAAACCAAATCAGCAGCGGCCTCTGCTTTGACCCCTCGTGCTTCTCAGCATCTAATTTGATATATCCTTTTACTCCTAGTTAATACCAATAAAGTAATCAATAAGTTTGTTCTTGGAATTATTAACTGAGGTCAATAAAGGCAATAATTCCAATTTCTGCAGTTTAGAGAGCTCCTATCTGATCGAACAGTCCTGCCCTGGAGGATTCATTCAAATCCCTGCAGGTGAACCGAATCGGGCATCTCCCCTCCAGGCCGCCTGTTACCAGCTCCAGGCAACTTACACAACTCACGCCCACGCTGCCCTCGGGCTGTGCCTCTGGGCACCCCGATCCCGCGGCCATATCAGGGGTGCCCGCTGTGTTCAGTGCGCAGCAACAGGGCTCCTGGAGCAAAGGGCAGGGGGCGATGTGCGGCTCCAAGCAGATCATTCTGGGAACGGGTCACCCCAGCAGACACCGCGGCGCTTCCTGGGCAGCGTCTCCGCATCAGCCCTCTGGGTCTGACCCCAAGCCCTTTGCCTACTGTGGACATTCAGCTTTTCCGAATGACCTCCTGGAGCCGAGCCCCTCCAGGAAACCACCTCTGCAAACCCTCCCGGTATTGCAAGACCCCTGGCTTCCTCTGTGGGTGAGCCCCAGCAGGAGGCACAAGCAAGGCATGGCCACCGTGAATAAACCACGTTTCTTTGACACGCGATTGGTGCAGGGTATAGACATGGCTAGGGGGAGGCAGAGAGATTCATGAGCCTCTCTCTAGGCGGCCTGGGAGAGCTGCTCTGTTCTGCCGAGACGTGTGAGGGGTGGAGCAGCTGCAGCCCTTTTGTGGCTGTGAGAGACAAACTGATCTGGGAAGGGCCCCTCAACCAGAGACAAGAGACAAGATGGGGAGGGAGGGGTCAGCTCAACTTTTGAAATGCACCCAAAGCTCCCCTGACCTTTCACTTCATGAAACAATCGACCCCTTTGCCTTCAGCTGATTGGTCTGGATTTTGACGTTGCCAACCAGGGGTCTCCAGCGGCTTGGGAGCGGACTCCATGGCGGGAGCTCCACGGTCCCTCCTTCCTGGCTGGGGGCTGATCCGGCTCTCTGGGATGCCCACTGACAATCCACATGACTTTCTTTTTCAGCATTTAGGTCAAATGCTGCCTTCTCGCTAGAGAAATCCCCCAAGAGTTCAGGGAAGATGAAGCCTCTACTTGGCAACTTATTCTCAGACCAAGAAACCAATATTCTTTGCATTCCACTCACAACTTTTCTATAACTTTGTATTATTTTTAAATTAAAAATACAAATGCTTGTGCTCTGTGGGCTCAGAGACGGAGGCAATTCCCCAGTGGCTTATTAACGGCGCCTTCCTGGGAAGGGGGGGTCCGGGGGGCAGTCTGGGATAGCCCTGCATGCTTCCCATCTCTCGGAACAGGCAGGTGAGTGCCTCATCAGTGGGCAAAATTCTCAGGGACTACTCCCAGCTCCTGGCATGTAGTAGGCTCCCTGCAGAAGGCCCCTGAGGGCGCGAATGGACAGGCGCCCCTCCACACATCCTCCAAAGTGCCAGCTCCTGGCATATAGCAGGCTCCCTGCAGAAGGCCCCTGAGGGCGCGAATGGACAGGCGCCCCTCCACACATCCTCCAAAGTGCCATCCCACAGATGAGCCTGGGAACATTATAACACACAAGAAGAGTCCTAGAGTTGAAGGGCCTGGTCCCCGTTGCAATAGTTGGGAAGTCTCCATTTTACCCTCCTATCAACTGAAATAACTTTGCTTCCTGCAGACGGTGTAACGGGATAATTGAAGATTCATGCAAGACTAATGGAGTCTTTGTGGAAGGAACGGATGCGTGAAGGGAGCCGACACCACCGCACAGCGACAAGAGCAGCAGTTATTTATCAGAAAAATAAATTGGATTTGCTCGGCTCCTGGCGCAGCCCCATTGTAATGCTAAGGATGCCTTGGGCCCCACTCGCCGTGTCGTGCTCCCCACTTGTTGACAGGGCATCAGATGGTGACTGCCGGCTCTGCGCGTGTGGTGAGCGTGGTCCTAAAGGGCAGCAAGCGGACGTCCCTGGGAGCAGTAAGAGGCCATAGGCAGCCAGTGCAATGCAGGTCAAGCCCCGTCCTCTCCTGCGCGCAAGGCCGGCACGCTCGGCTCTCAGAAAGCGGCAGCAGGAGGCAGCCAAGAGCCCCGGAGGGGAATGCTAAGCCCAGGGGACCAGACTACATCAGCGTGAGAGTCCGCTCCCACCCCGCAGGGCCCTCTATGATTTCGGGGCATCGCCCCAACATCCCGGGCTCTCTGGCTCCTGTTCAGACAAGTAGTGAAAGTAAAATAGCTTCCAATACACTAAACTCACCACCAATGTGTCGATGCCAAGGAAGCTGTTACAGAGCCAGGAGGCATCGCGGCGCAAAGGAGGTCAAGGACTAGGAAACGTGCTCCTCTCCCAGAGCGCAGCGGCTGGCCTCCCGCGGGTGGGGACACAGCCCATGGATTGTTAGAGCTGATCCCCAGTGTCGCTGCAGAACCCTCTTTGAAATGAAGCTTACTGCAGTCTCAGGTTTCCCTCCCCTGAAATTTCCAGAAATATTTTCTCACATTGGAGATTTCTATTTTGAATCTACGCTGATGGATTTGCTTAGCCAGCAACACAGCACCAATCTCAAAACTCCATGAAAGAAGAATAATCCAATTCCTACAGAATAAGGGAAGAGCGCTAAATAAGGGTTTATGTTTGTGAACTACAAAATGCCCAAAGACGGAAAAAATGCTGCCTGAATACTTAATTATCCCTGAAGCAAATCAACCGAAGGAGGCCCAGGGCAGCGCGGGGCGCTTCGCCCCGACACCCCAGGAGCGCTGTTCTGCGGCAGAGGAAAGGCACTATCCATTTCCAGGTGAAAATAGGTTCCTGAAAATAAAGTGGATTTGGCAAGTCTGAGCAGGTTGAAGGGAGAGAGAGTCAAACAGGTTCTGAACTGGGTGAGCTTCACGCAGGCCACGTACTCAGGCTTCCGGCCAGACGCTGCTGGGTCTGACGCTCCCACCACCTTGAAATTCCCAACTTCTTTTTTTTTTTTTAAAGATTTATTTTTTATTTATACATACAAGCTGGGGTACAGGCCAGAGGTGTGGGGCGGCGAGAGGGTTCACCAGAGACAGAGCGGGGAGCAGAACAGGCAGATCAGAAATACACTGCTGAGGGGAGCAGCGGGCGAGGCAGGAGAGGTCCGCCGCGCCATGTGGGATTCTCCTTGGCCAGGCGGGCGTCGAACTCGCGTCCCCGCTGTCGACAGCTCCTCAGAGCAGCGCTTAACCGCTGCGCCACCGGGGAGGTCCGAAATTCCCAACTTCTAACAAGAAGCCCCGCGTTTTGCCCCAGGCCCTGGAAATGAAGCTGTGGGGCCCTTGAAGTCAGAAAAAATCAAGGATGAAGAGAATGAGGAGGAGGCCACGCCAAGCTGTGGAGCTGCCACAGCCCAGGGTCCCCGGCTGACCAGGGAGGGGAGGACCCGCCACTTTCCATAGAAAAGGTCACACATTGGCCAGGGAATGTCACACACGATGCTGCTCCTGTGCAAACCGGTTTCCGAAGACGTGTTTGGAAGGGTTTCCTGTCTAGAAAAGGGAGAATCCAATTTCCCATCAAGATCTTCAACAAGAGACTCCCATGCAGAGTCAGCTGAGCGATTAAAACACAGCGTGCAGGTATCACCGGCAGGTGCGCTGCTTCCAGCTCTCGGCGCGGTCGCCAACTGCCTTTCAGGAAAGGACGTCCCGAGACCACAGAGAGTTCATGTCCACTCAGACGTTCTGAGTCTTCTTAAAAGGAACGTCTCAGGGGGCCTCCCTGGTGGGGCAAGGGGTTAAGTCTCAGCACTATGAAGCTGTCCGCAGCCACTGCAGCACGAGTTCGATTCCCAGCCAGGGAGCTTCCCACAGGGCGCAGCAGACCCCTCCTGTCTCCCCGCTGCTCCCCTCAGCAGTGGGTTTCAGTGGACCCTCCTGTTCTGCTCCCCACTCTGAATCCTCTCAGCCCCTGCATCTCTGGCCTATACCCCAGTCCTTATATGCAGAAATAAATCTTTTTTTTTTTTTTAAAAGGAACGTCTTGAAAAGGGACCACATGTCTCCACACGTGGGGAAGCGCTCCTTTATTAATTAGAACAAGGAGGAGACCTATATTTTGTAGGCAAATGCCTACATGAGAGGATTTAACTACAATATTTGTCTTGTGACTCCTCTTGGCTTTGACAGCGTGACTACAATAATTATCACTTTCTCAGGAAATATTTAATAAGTTAATAACATAATCCTGTGCACTACTGCACCTTCTTATTGAATATTTTTAATCCATTCTTTTAAGATATGGAAAAAACCATGAATTTGTTATTAAACGAAGGCAAGCCTGACTTATCAGCTATGTTGCCAAAATACATAACTTTAAAGCGCAGATACTTGATATTTATCTAGTGAGGTTTATAAAAATGTCTTAGTGGAGGGGGCCTCCCTGGTAGCCTAGGGGTTAAGTTTCAGCACTACTAGCACTGCTGCGGCCTGGGGCACAGAGGGCTGGGCGTCTGCCTTGGGGGCCCCTGGGGTGAACCCAAATGGGGAGGGGCAGCAGCCAAGCATCATCGGGGGTTGTGTGGGACCTGCCTACCTCCTGAGAGCATGACCCCCCGTTAATGCTTTTCTGGAAGTTGGACCCTGATCTTTGGCCCAGGGGAGTCAAAAAAAAAAAAAAAAAAAAAAAGGCTGAGCTGTATTAGCATCCTGTTGCTATGGTGACAGGTTACCACAAACAACGGGGCTCACAACCACCCAGCCATCCCCACAGCTCTGAAGGCCAGAAATCCCCCAAGGTCCCCAGGGCTAACGTCAAGGTTGGTGCTTCTGCTGCTGGCTTTACGAGAGTCTCTGTTTCCATGCCTCTTCTACCTTCTAGAAAGTTCCAGCTGCATCACTCCAAACTCCAAGCTCTAATCCACCCTCTCATCTCCTACTCCAACTTACAGGAGACTTATGAGCATTTGAGTCCACCCTGTGGCCCAGGGGGCTCTCCCCACAGCGACATCCTTAACTAAATCACATCTGCGAAGAACCCACACAGTCACAGGTCCCAGGCGCTAGAACGATGCCAACTTGGGGGTCCGTCATGCAGCTCCCCCACGGCCAGCTCCAGTGAGCAGTAGCAGCTGCATCCGGCAGAGGAGCCCTTCGGGCAGCCGAGCGGAGCCCAAGGGCAGGAGCGCACCGGGAAGGACGCCTCTCCTCAGCGCCGTCAGAAAGACAGCAGACCCTCTCTAGCGCAGTAGGGAGTAACTCAGGTTAAAATCGCTCCTCGTGTACCTTACAATCACACTGAAGCCACCATCCTGGATCTCCGTCTGCTAAACCTAAAAGCTGACAGAAATAGATCCAAGTCATCAGAAAGGAAATACTTTGAGGGCGCTAATGTCCCACGGCGAAGCCACCCCAGAGGCCTGCTGCCCCTGCCCTCCACATGGAACTCCTGGCCGCTGTCTCTCGTGGCCATCGTCCCACAAGCACCTTCTAACTTCCACGCGAAGAGTCCCTGACCTGAATTTTATTGCCTTTGCTAAGGATTTTCTGCATTTTTGAAACTTGGTCAATTTTTGCAAGATGCTATATATTCAAAAAACGTGATTCCACCCACATGTAGAATAACTTTTTATTTTCATAAAGCAAAGTGAAAATACCACATGTTGCCTTCAATAAACAGATGCACGGCTCGTACAGGCCCCATCTTCACCAAGCCATGTACTCTCAAAGCGCCTCTTGGACACTGAGACGGAGCTAAGGCTAACCACCAGCGACACTGCTCTGCGTCAGAAAATCCCCAGAAGTCACCCACAAAATGCTGCAGCTCATCAGACAGCTTTATAACCCGGGGCGGAGGTGTTTTGAGTGAATTATTATATAGCGGGAGTTTTCCCAGGCAGCAGGCAGCCGGAAGTGTGGACAAGCCCAGGAGCGACTTGACATGGCTTGAAGGAGTGTATTCTTGCCTGAACTGCACAATAAACTGAACCACTAGACCAGCCCAGTCTGGGAGAGGTGATGTCAGACACATCCCTAACTGTGAATGTTCTAGCAACTACATTTAAAAAATTAAAAGCAACCCGTGACGTTAATTTTGATAATATACTGTATTTCACGCAAAGTAATTCTATATAGATTCCAAGTATTTGTAAAATAGGCATTGGATAGAAACCATCTTAATGAGAAACGTTTACATTTTCTTCTTCCTGCTAAAACGTTGAAATCCAGTGTATTTCAGCTTGGAGTAGGCACACTGCACTGCTCGGCAGCCCCCACAGCTGGTGGGTTCCATATGGGGTGGGCAGCCCCCAGTGGATGAGACACCAGCCAACACAGAGGATTTCTAGACAGAGAAGTGAGCCAGGGATGCCCAGGTATTTCTGAATCCTCCCAGCGTCTAGGAGAACTTTTTAAAATCCGAAACAGCCATACCTTTTGTTACCATTGTCATTGCTTCAAACATAAAAGACAAGCCCTCAGACACACAAAGGCGATTAATTGGAATCCAGCAATTAGGACAGAGCTGTATGTTAATTTATTCCTTTATACCTAGAGGAAAAGAGAAACAATAAATTTCACAGCTCAGGGCTGAGGATGAGAAAGTCAGAACAGGTTTCCAAATTAGCCTCAAACATAAAATGCGTCTCAGCCCTGCTGAGAAGAGGTGTCTCATTTAACACCCCTCCAGCGCCCCGGGGGTCACCGGAGGGCAAGGTGCCCAGGGCTCCATTCAGAGCTTGCTCCTCAGCTAGGCAAACACAAATAGAATCAGCTTCTTTAAAAAGAAAGAAAGATGTCATTTCTCTCCATTCATTCTCTCAAGGCTGAGTGTGGCTGTGCGTGTGTTGGGAGATGTGAATCAGACCCACCATCTTTGCCACTTTCTCACCCGTCCTGCAGCCAAGCCCAGGGCACACAGCACTGAGAATGCACACTGGAAAACGGGCACAATGAAGATCGCATTGCAAGACAAAAGAAACAAAACACAATCCAAAGAGGAGAAACAGTGTCAAAACCAGATTCAGGCATAACCCAGACGGTGGAGTCACCAGACCAAGGCATCAACTGTCGTGAAGTCTAAGGGCTCTGCTGGAAAAGGCGGACGATACGCAAGAACAGATGGGAAATGTGACCAGGGAGAACTTCTGAGGAAGGGCGCAAAGGAGATGCAAGGAATGAAAACACTAACAGAGGTGAAGAAGGTCTTTGATGGGCCCATCAGCAGAATGGACGTGGCCAAAGAAAGGATCGGTGACCTGGAGAACAGGGCAGGAGAAGTTTTCCAAACTAACCCACAAAGAATGAAAAAAGCAAAACAGAACATACAAGATTCATGGGACAATGTCAGAAGAGGCAGAAACTCACAGTATCTGAAGGGCAAAGAGGATGGAGCAGGAGAATTGTTTGAATAATAATGACAAAGGAAAAAATAAAGCCAAAACTACTTTGGGGGATGAAATTAATGGCAAAGAACTTTGCATTAATGATACCAAATCATGGGCTCAGAATCTCAGAGAACATTAAGAATAAATAGCAAGACATTTGTACTGAGGCATATCACATTCAAACTGTAGAAAACCAGTAACAAAAGAAAACCTGAAAGAAGCCAGAGGGAGTGAAAAAGCACCTTACTTATACATGAACAAAGATAAGAATTGTAGCAGACATTTCATCAGAAGCCACACAAGGGAAAGAGAATTCAGTGAAACATTTTCTGTTGAAAGGACAAAAACCACCAATCAGAATTCTACATAAAGAGAAATTACCCTTCAAAAGTGACAGAGATATATTTTCTCAGATAACATAAACTGAGCAAATTTATCACCTATCCTGCAAGAAATATTAAAAGATTTTCTCAGGCAGAAGGAAAATGGTATAGGTCCAAAACTTGGATAAACATAAAGACAGGAATAGCATTGGAGAATGAATAAATGAAGGTAAAGTAAAATATTTTCTTTCTCTTATTCCTAATTGACCCATGAATAATGATTTGTTTGAAGTAGTGAGAGTATAGCATCATTATAGCAAAAGAATAATTGAAATTAAGGACAGCAATGCCATAAGGATAGGAGGGAGAAACTTGGAATTCTCTTTTAGAAGACAACCTCACTATAGTAAAGGAGAATCGTGTGATTTGTTTAAATAACTGATAAACTAATATACTAGCTTAAAAATGTTACCACAAAGTCTTACAAAAACATTTAAGTTTTTTTAAAAAGTATAATTGCTATGCTAGGAGACTAGATAAAGTAGGATCATACAAATGTTAAAAAAAAAATCAGAAAAGTTAGGGCCTCCCCGGTGGCGCAGCTGTTGGGCGCTGTGCTGTGGAGCTGTCGGCAGGGGCGATGCGTGTTCGACGCCGAGCCGGGGAGAGTCCCACATGGTGCGGCAGACCACTCCTGCCTCGCCCGCTGCTCCCCTCAGCAGTGTATTTCTGATCTGCCTGTTCTGCTCCCCGCTCTGTCTCTGGTGAACCCTCTCGCCGCCCCGCGCCTCTGGCCTGTGCCCCAGCTTGTATGTATAAATAAAAAATAAAATCTTGAAAAAAAAAAATCAGAAAAGTTAGAGAAAAAACTTCCCACCATAGAAAACAGTTCCAAACATGATTGATATCAACATTAACTCAGCTAGATCAACAATCACATTTAATATGAATTGTTTAAATTCTATAATTAAAATATGAGATTACAGTGGTCAACAAATTTTCACGAAAGTCATGTTACTGGAACAAAATTAGTCATTTCCTATCCATTTGTATGTGCTCAACACAAATATGACAGTCAAATTCTAATTTTGGCTCTAGTTTTTTTTTTTGTAGTCTGCAATAAATGGATGTTTACATCACAAATGCATACCAATAGTAATAGGCCTATGGTTAATACCTGTAAAAAAAAATCAAGTCATAGACTACTTCTTAGATTTCTTTGCTTGTCTGTTGTACAGCTGTTCAGGAATGAAATAGATGGAAGACAGTTTCCATTGTGCAAAAGCACAGCCTTAAGACTCAGTTTTGAAGAGTCTAGAAATAGTCTCCATTCTTGTGGGTCCTGAGTGATTTCTAAGGCATTCATGAGGGCCTCAATATCGGAACAGAATACCAGAGTATTTACCTTTCTGAAGAAAGGCTCCAAATGCTGGTGGTGCTTTCGATATAAAGGAATTGTGACATCTTCTTCTAGAAGATTCCATTGTTGAGTCTTGTCTCTAGCAATTCTGCCTTGTTCTTTGATAAGTCCAAATTACAAAGCAGGTCATTTAGTTCTTCCTGTGTTAGTCTGTGTGGGGTTGATGATGCACCACAGTGAAAATCTGGATCTCTGCATGCTGATGGGACAGAAGAAGAACAGGTCGGCTCACCCTTGTCCTCATCAGATGAATCAAGAATATTCTGCTGGAGGTTCTGGAATAGAAAGTCCCTCACCATGTGGAAATGGCCTCAAGACAGACGGAATGTTTGGGTAGTCTATTCTCAACTTCTTTTGCTTCATTATTCCTCCGGAAAGAGGAACCAAGCAGAAGTAACAGTCTTTTCTGTGGTTGCTTGGCTCTCTCCACACCATGGGGACTCTAAATGACATTGATGGTCTTTTTCCATTTAACCACTGTGAAAGCTGTGTTGTCCATGTAGCACAGCATAGATGCGGGGCCCAAGGCTTGTCTTGGTCACCAACCTTGCATCCGAAGTAAAGATGATAAATAAGCCTTCTTCACTTGAGAAGTGATACTTTTCTTCTGGTTGGCAAATGTCACTTCTCCACAAATAGAGCAGAAATTGTCCACGCTATTAATGCATTTTGGAGGCATTACTGTTCTGTAGTGTGCCTAAATGGATAAAATCATAACAGTTCTATGGAACAGTAGCTTAAACTGTCTCGCACAAAGTCTGAAATATTTTCTTTTTTTTTTTAAAGATTTTATTTATTTATACATACAGCTGGGGTACAGGCCAGAGGTATGGAGTGGTGAGAGGCTTCACCAGACACAGAGCAGGAAGCAGAACAGGCATATCAGAAATACACTGCTGAGGGGAGCAGCGGGCGAGGCAGGAGAGGTCTGCCGCACCATGTGGGATTCTACCCGGCTGGGCGTCGAACTTGGATCGCTGCTGCTGACAGCTCCACAGCGCAGCGCTTAACCGCTGCACCACCAGGGAGGCCCAAGTCTGAAATATTTTCAATGCTCAACCTTTCCGACAGGGCTTTTTATAGTGCACTGCTGACGTCAGCTTCCTTCAGCAGCCGCCTGGCAGTAGTATTGCATTGCATCAGAAAATGATGCAATCAACTCTGGATGATGTGTGCATGATAGTATTATGCAATGTGATGCAATATAACATCATTCTAGGCTGATTTAGGATATTGTTGCAGTCCTACTGGATAAATTTATACGGTGAAACATATAAAATGAATGATATGAAATATCTTCAAAATGAGAGCTAATAAAAAATTTTCAGGGTTATATTCATGTTCAGCACACCAAGATACTACAGATTAGGGCCCTTTTTAAGTCAGTAATTATCTCACTGTTGACCACTGTTATCAGAGAAGACCCAAATCTATGTTATCTATGTGAAACTAACTGTAAATATAAAATTTAATGTGAAAGAATAAAGACAGTTAATGTTAATACTAGTTTAAAGAAAATTGGAGTAGCTATATTAATTTCAAACAAAGCAGATTTTAAAACAGGGAACATTATCAGGAACTCACAAAGGAGTCAATTCTTTAAGAAGACATAACTGTCCTAAAGATGTATGTCCTTAACAGCAGAGCACCGAAATATGAGAGGCAAAATTTGAAGCAACTAAATGGAGAAATACATGAAATCACTGTTAAGTGTGGAGTTCAATACCTTCCTATCAGTAACTGATAGATCAGGCAGACAGAAAATCAATAAGGATATAACAGGCCTGTACTATACTATGTTATCAATCAACTTGATCAAAAAGCCATTTATAGAATACTCTATCCAAAAAAAGTTAGAATAGAGATTCTCCTCAAACTCATATGGCATATTCAGCAAGATAGACTGCATTCTGTGCCATAAAATACAGCTTAATAAATGCAAAAGAGTAGATACA
Organism: Scalopus aquaticus; assembly: GCA_004024925.1. Lineage (NCBI taxonomy): Eukaryota > Metazoa > Chordata > Mammalia > Eulipotyphla > Talpidae > Scalopus > Scalopus aquaticus. Next base: position 88,167 of record PVIJ01002883.1, on the reverse strand, counting down.
AAACTGAGTATGCTCTCAGAACACAAAGGAATTAAACCAGAAGTAACAGAAAGATAGCTGGAAATCCCCAAATATTTGGAAATTAAAAACACACTTCTATATAATACATGGGTCTAAGAGGAGTGTCAAAACATATGTGAAAATACATTGAACCAAATTAAAATGAGAGTGCATTTTATCAGTATTTGTAGGATGTAGCAAAATTAGTGGTTAGAGAAAAATAGCATTAAAAAGCTATATTGGAAAAGACGAAAATATAATATCAATAGCTAACCTTTCAACTGAGAAATCCAGAAAAAGATCAAGTTAAGTCAAAAGTAGGGAAAGAAAAAAATACTGAAAAGTCAAGCCAGAATCAATATAATTTAAAACAGGAAAATTATAAAGAACTATAAAGCAAAAAATCTATAAAGAAAAAAGTCTGGTTTCTTGGTAAGATTAACAAAATTGATAAGGTCCTAGTCAAATTAGAAAGAAAAAAAAACAAGTTATCAATATCACAATTTTTTAAAGATTCATAATCCCAAGAATATTAATTAGTAAACAAAGAAAGACTACAAACAACTCTATGCCCACAAATTTGACAATTTAGGTGAAATGGGCCAACTCCTGGAAAGACACAAACTATACACAAGGAGAGAAAAATAATCAGAATACCCTTATATCTTTCAAAGAAATTGATTAATCAACAACTTTTCAAAAACCCAATAAATAGCTTCACAGGTGGATTTTACCAAACATATAAGTAAGAGGTAAAAAAGAAAGAAATATTGTGCCATGTTTCTACAATATTTTCCAGAAAACAAAAGCAGGAGGAATAATTCTTAATTCATTCCATGAGGCCAGCATTTCCCTAACAACAAAATCAAAGACATCACAAGGAAAATTGCACAGAATATCATCCAAACATAGACTCAAAAGTCTTCAAAAAAAAATAGAAAACCATATCTAACAATGTATAAACATATTGCATTTCACAAGCAAATGGAATTTATTCCAGGAACTCAAGACTGCCTCAAAGATTTGAAATGTAATCCACCACATGAACAGACTAAAGAAGAAAAACCAAAACCCTTTTGTCTTATCAATAGGTATAGTGCAAGTATTTAACAAAATCCAAACACATTTTTGATTAAAAAAAAAAACCTCAGCAAACTAGGACTACAGCAAAACTCTTCAATCTGATCGAGATTATCCACAAAAAGTTAAATTTGGTAGCAAACTGATCACTTTCTCCTTAAACCCAGGAACAAAGCAAGGGTATCCTTTCTCATCGCTCCTATGCAACATCATACTAGGTGTGCAAACTAGCAGTATGAGGTAAGGAAATGAAGTAAAAAGTTTAAAGATTGTAAAGAAATAAAAAGTGTTTGTTCTCAGATAACACAATATTAAAAAAATATCTCCGATGTTTAGAGAGCAAGATAGAAATCCTCAGACACACAACACGCAAGGCAGAGTAGCATACACAACATTGGAAGAGAACAAAGATTTCAAGAGTTGCTACACAGCTACAGTAATCAAGACAGCACAATATTAACAAAGAAGAGACTCAGATCAATGGGACAAGATTAAAAGCCCAGATACAGATCTATACAAAGGTAGTCAACTGATCTTTGACAAAAATACAAGACAATTCAATTGGAAAATATGATCTTTCCAACAACCATATTGTATGCAAAAACAATCTAGACACAGATCTTCCACCTTTTGTAGAAATTAACCCAAAATGGGTCTTAGACCAAAATGTAATACATGGAAATACAAAACCTCTTGAAGAAAACATAGGAGAAAAATCTGCATGACCTTGGGTTGGTGATGGGTTTTCAAATACAATGCCACTGGAATAACCATGAAAGAAAAAATTCCTAAAGTTGCTTTTATTATCATTAAAACATGCTCTGCAAAAAACACTGGTAAGAGAATGAAAAAATAAGCCACTGACTGGGAAAAGTATTTTCAAAACTCCTATCTGATAAAGGACTTGTATCCAAAATATATAAAGCACTCTTAAAACTCAATGACAAGAGAACAAAGAACTCAGTTAAAAAAGTGAGGCAAAGATCCAAAAAGAAGCCTCAACAAAGAAAGTGTACCAAAGGCAAGTGAGCAAATGAATTAGGTGGTCAATGTCACTGTCTTTAGAGAACTATAAGCTGAACCAACAATGAAACTGCACAACAATTTGAACGACTAAAATCCAAAAGACTGACAACAGCAACTGCAGAAAGGATGCAGAACAGTCGTATTCTCAGTCATTGCTACTGGAAAAGCAAAATGGCACAGCTCCTCTGGAAGAGAGTTTGGCAGTTTCTTATAAAACTGTATAAAAATGTTGTCTTACCATAAGAGCCAACCATCACATTCATAAGTATTTGCCCAAATGATTTGAAAACTTACCATGTCATAAAAGAAAAAGTGCACATGTATGTTTAAAGCAGCTCCATTCATAATTACAAAAAGCTAGAAACAACCAAAATGACATTCACGGAATGAATGGATAAGCAAAATATGCTACACCCAATACAACAGAACAGTGTTCAATCACAGAAAACTATCACGCGCTTTGTGAATCTTAAATGCTCAATGAAAGAAGCCAAGCTGAAAAAGCTACCTTCTATGTGATTCCGATCACATAACATTCTAGAAAATGTGAAATATGGAGATAACCAGATCTAGTTGTCAGGGGGTCTGGGTGGGGGTAAAAAGATGGATCATGATGGATTTTAGGGTAATACTGTATGAAGCTACAATGGTGAAATGATAAGCATTTGTCAGAACTCAGAACAGGACAGCACAAAGAGTAAACTTTAATGTATGCAAATTAGGCAAAATATTTTTTGAAAAATCACTTTAGAATGTCGGCACATCCAAGCACAGAAGGAGAAAGTGATGGAAGACTCTAAGTGTATGAAAACTCTCTAAAACAATCTCACTAAAGGGATAGGGAGTAGGTGCTGGCCTAAGAGACTTGAGAAATGAGTAGAGGCCAGAAGATCAAAAGCAAAAGAAAGGACACAGACACACTGTCGTCAAGTTTCCCAGGGAGGTTCTGTTAGTAACCCTGAAACCATTATACAAACGTGAACATAATGGGGACTCCCTAGTGGCGCAGGGGTTAAGTCTCAACACTATGAAGCTATCGGCAGCCACTGCAGCACGAGTTCGATCCCTGGCCAGGGAGCTTCCCACAGGGTGCAGCAGACCTCTCCTGCCTCCCCGCTGTTCCCCTCAGCAGTGGATTTCAGTGGACCCCCTGTTCTACTCCCCACTCTGTCTCTGGTAAATTCTCTCTCACACACACACACCCCCCGACACCTCTGGTCTGCACCCCAGCTCTTGTATGCAGAAATAAATAAATCTTTGAAAAATAAACTTCAGGGGCCTCCCTGGTGGCGCAGCGGTTGAGCGCTGCGCTGTGGAGCTGTCGGCAGCGGCGACGCAAGTTCGACGCCCGGCCGGGGAGAATCCCACATGGTGCGGCAGACCTCTCCTGCCTTGCCCGCTGCTCCCCTCAGCAGTGTGTTTCTGATCTGCCTGTTCTGCTCCCCACTCTGTCTCTGGTGAACCCTCTCACCGCCCGACGCCTCTGGCCTGTACCCCAGCTTGTATGTATAAATAAATAAATCTTTAAAATCAATCAATAAATAAAAAATATAAAATAATTTCACCTCCATATATGAATTGTGACATCAGATACATGGAAAATGTTAATGATGGGAACTGATGAGGGGGAACAGGAATTCTGTATAATGTTGGCAATTCTGTGCATCTAAAGCTTTTATTTTTGAAAAAGCAAAAAATCAGAGCTCTAAGAAGCAGAGGTCAGTGTTGAAAGCACTCACACTCTGAAACCCGGCGACATATTTGCAGGGAAAAAAAATGAAAAGTCCACCAACATGTTCGTCGAGACAATGTCATTGGTTAGCCTCATTTGGGTCCGGATGACCTGATTTAATTACACCCAATTACAGGCACACTGGTGCAGAGATGCACGGACTGGCGAGGGCAGAAGGGCCGGGGATAATGCACCACGGAGAGCGGCTTGTTTGTTTTAAATGCAGCATCAGAGCCTGAAAACCCGGACAGCAAGCAGGCTAAATGCACAGTGATGGACAAATAGAATCTCCACCGTTGTGGCGCCAGCGTGGGGTGTCCCAATAGCTAGGCGGGGCAGAGAAGACAGACAAATAATAAAAATGGACCTAAGGAGAGTATCAGCTCAACAGAGCCAGAAAATAACAAAACAGGATGCGGCCTGGCTGGGGAAGCTCTGGGACAAAGCCCCAGCACAGATGAGGCCGCAGCGAGTCAGACGCTTAAAAACGCCCGGAGAAGCAGCGGGCAGAGCAGACAACACCAGCAGGTGTCGGCGGGCGGGCATGCAGCGAGGGCTGGGGGCGCCAGGAGCTGAGAACCTCCTGGGCCAGTCACCGCCTCCAGGCAGCCAGAGGAAGGGCGCAGGGCTGACAGGGCTTGTCTGTCTCAGAGAACAAGCAGCTAAGACGGCCTGCCGGTGCAACCCCGCCCCCGCCCCAAATGTTCACAGGCAGAGGCCCCCAGCCGCGGGCCAGGAGCATCGGAGCTGCAGGGCCCACGACGTCCTGGAGCCAGGATGAGGGGGCACCGGGGCTTATTGAGAGGTGCCAGGGCTTAGTACCATTATTTTCAAAGCAAAAATAACGCGGCATTTGGAGAGGGCTGGCCATGGGCCAGGTGGCGACCCGTGGAACCTGGAAGCCTGGGCTGCTCCCCAGTTGCAGCAGGCAGGTGAGCGCACCCAGCACAGGCGCCTTCCCGAAGGCCCCGCTCTGAGTGCTGTGCCCGAGCCTGCACAGCTCCCGGGTCTGACCCCAGCACCCCAGGAGGCCCCCGCTCAGCCATCTGGGGATCCCTGGCAAGTGGCTGAAAGGCTTGAGCAGCAAAGGGCAGGCTCCAACGTGGGGGCTCCTTGGGGCCCAGGGGGCAGGGATCTCCCCAGCTCTGGCCTTGCTCCTTCCTGACTGAGCTTTTCAGGGCAGGAGGCGCCAGCTCTGTGGGGTGGGGAGCCAGAGCACATGCACTGTGGGTTTGGGGCGCCCATGTGGATGCACACCTGGCCTGTCCTCTGACGTGAGAAAATGGGCATGTGGAGGGCCTCCCTGGGGGCGCAGCGGTTGGGCACTGCACTGTGGAGCTGTCGGCAGCGGCGACACGAGTTCGACGCCCGGCCGGGGAGAATCCCGCATGGTGCGGCAGACCTCTTCTGCCTCGCCCACTGTTCCCCTCAGCAGTGTATTTCTGATCTGCCTGTTCTGCTCCCCGCTCTCTCTGGTGAACCCTCTCGCCGCCCCACGCCTCTGGCCTGCACCCCATCTTGTATGCAAAAATAAATAAATATTTAAAAAAATAAAATAATTTAAAAATTTAAAGGAAATAGGGATGAAAACGTGATGAGGGTTTGTTGAGGCCAAAAAGACATCCTCCCTGGTGGTGAAGTGGTTTGGTGCTGCGCTGTGGCGCTGTCAGTGGCTGCGACACGAGCTCGACGCCCGGCGGGGGAGCTTCCCACAGGGCGCGGCAGACCTCTTCTGCCTCGCCCACTGTTCCCCTCAGCAGTGTGTTTCTGACCTGCCTGTTCTGCTCCCCGCTCTGTCTCTGGTGAACCCTCTCGCCGCCCCACGCCTCTGGCTTGTACCGCAGCTTGTATGTATAAATTAAAAAAAAAATTATCTCTTTAAAAAAAAAATTTAAAAAAAAAAGAAAATGGGCATGTGGAGTCCGAATACCCTGACTTTCCCCATGTGCCCTCTGTCCTCGCCCTTCCCCCACTTATCTCCCCCCTCCCCACCCCGACCCACCAGGGCGCCTTCCCCTGACCCCTGTCCGCTGAGTCACATGCACCCACAGGGCTTTCTGCACCTCAGTCTGTGCTGAAGGGCCTGGGAACGGCGCCCCTGGCTGCACGCCTGCCGGAGGGGTGCCCCGTCTCCCCCAGAAACAATGATTCACGCCTCCCAAGGTGGCGGCACCCCAAAGCTACCCCGAGGCATCCCAGGTGCCCCCCACTACATCCTCAGCTAGGGTGCATCTAAGAGCCCCCAAAATATTTTAGTCAACCCAAAAAGCAGGAAGCTGGTTTTGCCCCAAATATGAGCTTTTCGGTGGTCTCCTCCACGGCCGCTTCCGCTTACGCCCTGCAGGCTTCAAACGGAGACAATTAAACGCATCTCTCAGGGCCAAGACCGCTGGGGGAAAGAAACGCCGGCAAGGCCCGTGCTTTTAGCCGGACGCGGGCTCGCTCAGAGCGGCCCCTCGCTGGCCCGTGCCGAAGCCGGTGGCCTGGACGCGCCGCTCCCTGCGTGCCCCGTGACCCAGGGGGCCAGGCCGGAGCCCACTCAGCTCCCCCAGGCTCCGGGCTCCCCAAGCAGCGGCTTTTACGTGGCTGCGCCTCCTGGGGAGCGGCCGGAGCAGCGCACACTCGCGAGGGAGACCCTGCTGGCCGCGGGGCCTCCGGCTTTGTTTTTGCGAAGATTCAGAGCCTGGGACCCCCATTCTGGGAAGAGGTGCAACCAGAAGTCAGAGCCTTTGCTGGAGCCCCGGCTGGCGCCCACTGCAGGCCCCTCTGCTGGCCGCCTGGGTGCTCCTGAGCCAGTGCTCTGGCCCTGCCCCCACCAGCCCTGTCGTCCAGCCCTCCCAGCAGCCCCTGCGCCCCCCCCCCCCCCCCCCCCCCCCCCCCCCCCCCCCCCCCCCCCCCCCCCCCCCCCCCCCCCCCCCCCCCCCCCCGTGTCCCTGCGACTCCCCTGCCCCCTTGACTGGTGACTTATGTTAGACACAATGTCCCACGGGGAACTCTGGCCATTTCTTGGGGGGCCTGGGCCCTAAGGCCACCTCGGGAGCCAAGGCAGCCCCTTGGGGGTCCAGAGAACACTCAAAAGCCAAGTCTCCAAGGCCTCGCTGGCTCCACTTTCAAAGTACGACTTTCCTCTCTGACCTGGTTATCCACTTCTAGAAAGATCCCACAGAAACAAAGCCCAAGAATATCTGTGCAAGGATATCCATCAGAGCCCTAATTGAATACCAAAAAATTGGCGATAATTTAAATGTCTAGCAATGCAGCGTTAATACAGAATTTATAGCCAGTGAGAAATTTTATAGCTATTTTAAAAATGATATATAGGCTCTAATCAGGTATTTGCTCAGTAACATATTAATGGCTACAGTTAAGAGCGAAAGTCATACATTATCTTGGAGGGGACGCCACTGGCCAGGTCCCCTGATCCCGCCATCCCAGCTCTCGCCCAGTGAGAACGTCCGCTGCTCCCACCTTGAGCCAGTCTCCTGAGCCTGCCTGCTGCCTCAGTCTCCCCAGGCCTGAAGCAAAAGCCCCCAAGGAGGCCATGGCACCGGCCCCCACTTCCAGCTGCAGATGAAGCTGAGAGCTGCAGGCTGGTCCCGCTTTCCCCAGGGGGATGCAGAGGTGGGTGCGAAGCACAGAAATGTTGAGAAGCAGATGCACCTGGGCCAACAGCTGACAAGTCCAAGAAAGAGGCTAGAAAGAACCTGGGGTGGGAACCTCTCCCTCCCCGCCCCTGATGGCCACACAGGTCCCGCACAGCCCGTGCCTGCTGCGGCGCTCCGTGGGCCCTTGGTCAGGCGCCTTCGCCTCCCCTGCCCCCTCCCCGCTCCCCTCGCCTTCGCTGCCTGGGCTCGCGTTTCCAGGAAAAGCCTTGGCAAACAGGCTGCATGCCTGGGCTGAGCAAAGAAGAGCTGATAGATACTGTGTGTGCATGTGTGTGTGCTTGTACACACACATGCCTACAGCCACGAGTGTGAGTGCAAAAGAGAACTGTGTGACTTTTGTTTTTATATATTTTCAATTTTCTGTAATGTTAATAAAGTATATTATTATTTGCATAATATTTAAAGTTTATTTTTGAGAGGATTACCTCCTGAAAAGTCTGACCCACCCTGCAGAGGATAGACGACTACCGAATGAGCGAGCTCAGGCCACAAGACCGCCCTAACTGAGGCCTCCCTGGTGACGCAAGGGGTTCAGTCCCAGTACTATGAAGCTATCGGTGGACACTGCAGCACGAGTTCAATCCCCAGCCAGGGAGATTCCCACATGGCGCAGCAGATCTCTCCTGTCTCCCCGCTGCTCCCCTCAGCAGTGGACTTCAGGTGATCTGCCTGTTCTGCTCCCCACTCTGCCTCTGTTGAATCCTCTCACCCCCAACAGCTCTGGCCTGCACCCCAGCTCTTGTATGCATAAACAAATCTTTAAAAAAGCAAAGATCACCCTAACTTCTGACACCAACTGCAAGTCAGGGGGCAGTTTCCAAAAACACCCTCAGGTTGATAACCCAGAGAATGACTCACAGCACTCACCAAAAACTTATACTCACGGTTGTGGTTTATTACAAAGAAAGGATGCAAGTTAAATCAGCCAAGGGAAGAGGCCGTGGGCGGAGTCCAGCAGTCCCAAAGGCACAGCCCCCACGGTCACCTCCCCAGAGTCAGTGGCAGCATGAATCTCCAGCTTCAGCATGAGACAATACACACAGGACACTGACCCAACAAGTGTCCAGGTTTTTACTGGCTCCATCACGCAGGTATGGCTGATGGATACCAGAACCAACCAGTCACCAGCCCTTCTGCAGCTCCCCTGATACCAAGAGACCAAAAGGCCCACCCTGTAACACTTTGTTTCTATCCTGCTTCGATTAAGGCCCCCAGGAACACAGACACTCCTGCCAGACAGGACACCCCAAGGTCTTGAAGGTCATCCCCAGTTGCCCAGGGCAACGGTCAGACCGCTTTCTGGGCAAGGTTAAATTTCGTTCGACACAACCCTGTAAACGTCCGCGGTGGCCCCCGTTGCCTTCCAGGTAAAGTCAAATCTTCACAGACCCCTTTGAGATCTGCTGATGGTCTCTCCAGCAACTACCCTCACCCCACACCCCTGATCCCCCATTGCATGTGCCTAATCTCTTATCTCTGGGTCCTGGCACGGCCCAGCTCCTCTGGCGGGAATTCCAGGCTAATCCCACCATGTGCTTGGACACCGGGGGCTCTACACCCTTCCCCCCGTGGTTCTTACACCCACAAAGCCTCCTTCCCTCGGGCCCTCTCTCTCAGGCAACAGCTTGTATGAAGACGGTGTTTTAAAGTGCTATTTCTTTGGGCAAAATAATGTCAGAAAGATGATGGTGCTGATGGTGCCATAAACCATTTAAGACATGATGTCTACGTGCCATTGGCCATTGTTGGAAATGAAATGGGAATCTGGGGTAAAGAGGGAAAGTCAAGCATCACTTCCCGCCCGCAGGCCTGCTGTGGCTCTGCTCCCCGGGGAGAGCCATCCAGGCTCTGATTCAACAAGCAGACCCGTCACTTCCCTCATCCGACATTGAGTCCAAGGTGAAATGTCCATGCTGGGGATGTTCACACTGGTGTCAGCTCAGAACAAATGTGTGGCCATCAGGTGACTGAAACGACTCATCGAGTCCCTTCTGGGCATCTGGTATTGTCTCAAGTCCTTTGCAAATAACCTAAGTCTCTCACTCCTGAGAAGTCAGTACTGTATTACTATCCTCTGTCTACACAAGAGGAAACTGACACACAGAGAGGCTCAGTGACTTGTCCAGGGTCACACAGCACATAAGTAGCGGGCCCCAGCGGGGCATCTGAGTTCCGATCTGTCCTAACGACAACACACGCTGGCACGGAAACTCCAAGAAGGCAGAGACCAAGGTTAATTTGCCGTTGGCCTGGACTTGCCTATTACCAGCACTGTTCTCAATACCCAGCAAAGGTTCCTTGTTAATTATTGATTAATCAAGAGGAACGAATATTTTTAATTGTCTGTTAATTGGTTAACCACACCGAGGGTCTAATATGTGGAATGTTTAATGGATATTGGAAGGCATGAAATCATCTGTCTGGATAAACGAACACTTAGGGGCCGTTTTGTGGCTGTGAGGGAAGCGGGTGAATTAGGGGCGTGGGCAAGAACTCTGCACAAAGAACAGGTTTTCGAGGCCTCTTCCAGCAAGGAGAGCTGGCAGGTGACTTTCTGGGGTGAAGATAGCCAAGATCCCATTAGATCAATTTCTTGTGGAGTTCTTGAGTGTGGTGTCAGGTTCATTAACAAGTGCCCATAGGCTGAGCGAATCATGGCATTTCAAAGGAGGAAGTGACCTTAGAGGTCATCCTATTTAACTTTCTCATTTTGTCAGTGATTTTCATAAAAGAAGCCAAGACCCAGAGCATACAAGTAACCAAGACGTGACTGTGGCTCGTCTTAGGTAGAGACCCTGGTCTGATCCAGCCCTCAGGGCTCCTCCACCCCGCCCACTCCAAGGGTCCTCGTGGCCCCCTGGAAGTCACTTTATCACCTCTTCACTCCCAGACACCCAGTTTGCAGAACCCCAACACTTTGCTTTCTCCCACTGCTGAGTGTGTGCTTCGCTCCCGTGTGCACGAACTCGAGGAAGCCTTGTCCAGTGGGCACGGCCAAGCCCACGCTCACCGGCAGGAACACACCCCTGGTTCACGTCCACGACATGCCAGCTCCGGGCTTGCCAAGGGTGGGGCTCAGGGACACTGTCGTGCCAGCTTGTGCCTGCCACCTGGGAAGTCCATCACGAGGCCGACGGTCCATTCTAGAGCACACCGCTTGGGGTCACTCCCTCTGCACCACTATCTGGCTGAGTTATCCAGGCAGTTACTCGGCTTGTCTGCGCTGCTCTCTGTAAAACGAGGATGAAACACCCTCCCAGGCTGTTCGTGAGGACGAAACGCGGATGTTACATAAAGCACGTAGCACAGCAGCCAGCACACAGCGAGGGCTCAGCAGACATCAGCCAAGCTCATCACTCATTTCTCAATGTTGTGCCTAGAACAAAGCCAGGGCATCATAATGCAAGAGCATCATAACTGCTATTACACCGTTGAGATCTAGAACCTCTGTCACTGCCTCAGTTGGACAGAAAACTTCAACTTATTAGAACAAAGAATTCAGAAGACACTAATGAAATTGTAGCTCGAGTGGCAGTTGAATAACAGAAGTGGTAGAAAAGCTTATCTGTGCAGGAAGGAATGTGAGAACAACTACAGACTCTTAAAAATTCCATAAAGTTGCATGAGCAATTAAAACACATTAGGGACCAATTCCATATTTGCTCCCAGAACCAAATAGTGTAATTGTGTTACTGTACTAATATCATCATTTCCATTTAGCTGAAAGAGCTCCCAGATCATAAACACAATGGTGTTGCATTCTACCATGACCAACAGCTCTGAACATAATAGAGACCTAATGACCCAGCCAGCTTAATCAAAGCAAGAAATCTTTCCAGAAGCTTCTGTCATTTAAACTGTATGATCCAAACTTGTTAAGTATGCCACAGCCCAAACGCAAGGTAATATCCATTCACCTTTCCAAAGCTCTTAGCTTTGAAGATTTAAAATAGACTGAGCCAAGTACTTTGAATTCAGGGGAAAACGTGATGAGGTGTTATTAACCTTTCCTGCCCTCAAACCACATTTCACAGATGGTGATGAAGGATTTCATTTTCTGCTCTCCACATCAGTGTCTTCCCTCTAATTTTGAATATTAGTCTCAGGTTCTTGTGGCCAGTGGTAAAACGACATGGCACCGAACTGTATCTTATTTTCTCAACACTATTATATTTCCTACATTTGAACAAATAGTCTAAATAGCTGGCCTTGTCAACAGTGACGGGGTTCCTGCTAACCTTCAGGGAGGTGCCAGTGCCCTCCCTCTTGGGCACCTGCTTCACATTGGTTTTGACAGCAGGTAAATTTATGGCTTTAAGAGGGTTTTGTCGGTCACTTCTTTGGAGAAGTATATATTGAGTTCTCGGTTTTTGATAGGGTTATGGGTTTTTTGTTGAGCTGTACGAGTTCTTTGTGGATCTCGGGTATCAGCCCTTGGTCAGATGTGTGATGTGCAAATATCTTCTCCCCTTCAGGTGGGTATCTTTTTGTTTTAGTGAAAGTTTCTTCAGCTGTGCAGAAGCGTTTTGGTTTGCTACAGTCCCAAGTGCTAATATTCTCCTTTGTTTCTCTTGCTGTAGACCTCACTCAAGACTACGTCACAGAGGTTTTTGCCTGCGTTTTCTTCTATGTATTTTATGGGTTCAGGATCCCAGATGGGGTCAATTGTATGTGGGATGTAGCAGAAGAAAACACAAAGTCAGATAAAACTAAACCAATGACTAGAAATCTGGCTGTAGAACTGAGGCAACAAGAGGAGGAGGTTGGGGGCAGCAGCGTGTGGAGGGGGCATCGGGGCTGTGGGGGACTTTTGTGGGTGCCTTGCTGGTCGGTGTGCTCTGGGAGCATGCACTGAGAGTGGACCCCACACCTGACGCATACACGGCAATGTAAACCAATGTTGCCTCAATAAGAAAACAAAAAAATCAAAAAAGAGGGTTTTTGTATCCTCATTTATAGGTCTGCTTGACCTGTGAGCTGCACTTAGAGTAGGAAGATAGAAGGCCTTGTCAGAAAGAGCTATTCTGGCAGGGCAGTGGTGAAAAGAAAGACCATTTAATTCCATTGTTAAGCTGGACTCGAAGAGTTACGGCCTTCCTGTCTCAAGGGAAGTTCCACTGAGCGACGTTCTTGATGTCTTTCTGTCTGGCATTTATTTGAAGATAATTCTGTGCCACTTGCAGGGTTTCCTTTTTTTCCTCACTGAAGGGAGAGCAGCCCTGCTGTATCACACCGTTCTTTCTAAATTGGAGGGATGTCCCCCCTTGCTTCAGACTTTTGCAGGGCCCTGAAACCCTGTGAGTAAGCTAATTAGAAGCCAGTGAATTGAACTGCAGAGGCAAGGAATTGAAACATAACCAATGGATTGAATAGAGAATGAATAGAAACATCCTAAGGAGACATCAGCATGCACTGATTAAATAAACCATGGCATCCATGCACAGGAATATTATAAAGCTGTATCAAAGAATGAGGCAGTTCTTTTACTATTAGGGGAGGTTCTCCAAGATGACATATTATTAAGCAAGGTCATAAAGCATGGATATGGTTTGCTACAATTGGTGGGGGTTTCAAATATATATATTCATATATGTATTTATTTATACATGTATATTATTCTTAAACATATATTCAGTCTCACTTGAAGAACCCAGTCAAAATTATGACAATTGCCATCTCTGAGGAGGTAACAGGATAATTAGTTCACTGTGGTGGAATAGATGGGCTTTTTATTGTATATGCTGAATATTATTACTCAGCTACACTAGAGGCAGGGGGAGGGGGAGGGGAAGGAGGAGAGAGGGGGAGAGAGAGAAGTATTATTTACAGATGATGTCCCTCTAAATGTTAGAACAATTTAGATGTTAGAACAGTCCCTACAAATGTCTAATAAATTTTAAAAGACAAAACTTGACCTCTATAGAGAGTAACTCAAAATGGATCAGAGACCTACATAAAAATATAATCTAGACATTTTTTACAGGAGAACCATCAAAATCTGGAGTTAGATGAAACCTCCATAAAATTACATGATCCGTTCAAAAATAATTGACAGGACATCAGCAGAGAGAAGAATAGGAGGGATCCCATATATATATACCCCTTATTGAAAATCACTGGCAAGCATCCACAGAAACGAAAACATAAAAGTAATTAAAATTGAAGACTTAGGCTCACATAAAGATGCTGTCAATGAATAAAGAGCTATAGAATGGAAGAAAATATTTACAAATCACCTGCACACAAAGGACTTCTGTACAGAATATATAAAGAACCCTAAAATTTCAATATGAGAAAGCAAATAACCCAATTTTTAAGTGGGACAAGCACTTAAAAGCACAGACACTTTACCAAAGATTCTATGAGGGTGGTAAATAAATGCATGAAAAGATGTTTTACATTGCTAGCTGTAGGAAAATGCAAATTAAAACTGATGAAATACCACTATAAACCTGTTAGACTGACTAAATGGTTTAAAATACTGACATGACCAAAAGAAGGCCAGGGCAGGGAGCAACTATGACTCTCAGCCACTGATGATAAGAACACAGAATGGGTCAGTGGCTCTGCAAAACAGTTTGACTGCTTTTTGTAAAGTTAAACATCCACTTATTTTATCACTCAGCAATTCCATCCCTGGGAATTTGCCTTCAAAAAAATGAAAAATATGTTTACATAAACCTGCCCACAAATATTCATAGTAGTTTTACTTGCAGTAGGCAAAAGTTGGAAACCATTGAAACAGTGCTCAGTGGGTGACCTGATAAAGTTGGATCCATCCATACAGTGAACTCTGGGAAAAAAAGAAAGAAGTGAATGAGCTGCTGATAGATGAAACATTTTGGAAGAATCACAAAGTCTGATTCATCCTCAGAAGGGAGAGAAGGGAGCCTCCAAAGTTTACACATTGTGTACCCCACTTTATCTGACATTCTCAAGAAGAAAACAGATCAGTGGCTGCTGGGGATGACAGGTGAGGGAAGGTGTGGGAGAGGAAAGACAGCATGTGGGCCTCTAGGTGTAGTGGAAATTTCTGTATCCTGATAAGAATGGTTACATGAGACACGTGTCAAAAACTCAGAATTATACACCAAAAAGAAAAATAGTAAATTTTGCTGTATGACTAATTTTTGAATTTGTTAAATGGTGAATTTCAGTTTCCAGCAGTAGTAGAATATATTGGTGGAGCTGTAATGCAGTTGTTTTTCCCCCAATTATATGTAAAGTAGCAAAATACTGAGTTTACATTGATTGAGATAAGTTAAACATACATAATATAGCCCTTAAAAGAATGACTAAAACAATCATTACACCAGAGATAGCAAAAAACCTAAGGAGGAACCAAAATAAATGTACTAATTCACAAGAAGGTAAGAAAAGAGAACCACAGAAACAAAATGCAAATGAGATAATCAGGAAACAAATTACAAAATGACACACCCAAATCCAACTATATTGAGAATTACAATAAATGTAAACAGACTTAAAACTCTAATCAAAACACAGTGGACACGGCCTAATAGACATTTACAGAACACTGCAGTTAATGGCTGCTGAATATGCATTCTTTTTAGCTGTCCATAGAATGTCCATGAAACTAGACCACAGGTTGTGTTATAACAAGTCTCAGTAAATGTTTAAAAAAAAAAGATGAAAAATTTAGTGAGTCTATGTTCTGGCCAAACTGGAAGTAAACTAGAAATCTCTAATATATGTTGAAAATTACCAACTGTTGGGACTTAAACAACAAAATCTAAATAAACTACTGATCAGATAATAAACCAGAAATCTTGATTTAAGTTTTCACTTAGAAATCTAGAAAACGAGTAAGTAAACTCAAAGAAAGTAGAGGAAGGACATAACAAAGAACAGAAAAAAGATGAGAGAGCAAATAGAAAAAAATTAAGCACAAATAATTCTTTGAAAAGCTAACTCAGGTTGCTAACCCCATAGTGAGACTGGTGAAAGAAAAAGAGAAAAATCAATCCCCTGTAGCAATAATAAAAGACATGATATCCCTGTAACTCCTATGGAACAAAAATTATGAACAATTTATCAATAATTTTAGAGCAACTTAGAAGAAATGGACAATTCCTTGAAAAAAAAAATGCCTTTTGTTGCTGAGCAGCCATTTTTTGTATTAATAGCCCAAACAGATAACAGAGCGGACACTCAGATAAGAAAGCAAAGAAGTAATATAAAGATCTAAAACCTATTAGAAGATATCTGAAGGAAAACAAACTGGAAGAGCCAAAAAAATATGGAAAATAAAAATCAAAGATATTTAAGAATTCAAATCATATTGGAAACCACCAAAATAAGTATTGAGAAACATAGCAACAGCACGATGAAATGCAAAAACTATCAGCTTTCCAGAGCTCTGCCTGCTGGGGTACAGAGCAACTGTGCTGGTGACAGAAATGACAGGGTCTGGACAAAACCTGTAACAGGAACGCTCGAAGGCTCGGGGAGCAAACAAAGCCAGGCAGAAGCTAAAGGTGGCTCCACTCTCGGGACCAGAATCCCAGGCATCCATTTTGATAGACACAAGAACACACTGCCCAGTGGTGAGGGTCAGCTAGAGCTCAAGAAAAGTCAGTCCTATTGGTAGAGAACCAGAGGGGAAAATAGGAGCCTAAAAGTGAAGGAGGAAATCCAATGAAGGAGGGGCTCGGGTCAAGGAGCACCCCCACCCCTGCTGTGAATGAGCTCCCCTCTTCCTTTCTGCCCGAAACGCATACACAGCCAATGAGGGTGCAGGCAGGAGACAGGAAAAGCTGAGAGAGATACCAGAGGGGAAGCAGAGCTTGGAATTGGGGGTACCTACTTAGAGGGACTTGGTAATCACCCAGGTTTCGACTGAAACCCCAGAAAGCCACCAGAGAGAGGCAAGTCCACAGCTCATGACTGTCAGAGATTCGTCCTAAGACGCAGGGCAAAGCTGAAGCGACGAATGCTGACACAGCCACCACGCAGCCCGTACGCAGCCAGCCCATCTGCCAGAAACCTACCCGCTCACTGCGTAAAGGGCCTGAGGCACATTCTCGTCCTCACTGGAAAGCTCGTTGGACAAACTGGCCCACCTTCTCCTGTCCTTCTACGGTGACCCCTTCTAGTCCCTTAGCGACACACTGACCGGCTAACTCCGGTGCACAGGCCGTCACTACGGAACAGTTCACTCTGGCTGCCTTCTCCCCTACCAGTTCAGGAGTCAGGTTGCTGAAAACAAGGGCCTCTTCCCCTTTTCATCCATCGTAAAGTTTACTGCAGAGTCAGGCACATAGTAGGCCCTCAAGTGTGCTTGATCCACTGATTAAGGCTGCCTCCAGCCAGCATCCGGGGGCCTTCTAGTTCTAGCCCAACCTGAGGAACAGCGCCTCAGTGGTTTGGACCCCAAGTTCTTCTGTCCACGGGGCCTGACCACAGTGATGGACACCGTAAAATGGTAGGGCTCAGTGACAGGATGGCTTGGGGGACAGACACTGAGATGGGGGAGAGGGTCTCCAGTAAACCAGCCTGGGGGGACGAAGAGTCAGAAGTGGGTGGGGAGGACTCTCTCGAAGGGGACTCTCCTCGTCCCTTTCTATGCAAGCAATGTCATAGCACAGATGTCTCGGGGTCCAGAGCAGTGAGAAGTCTCCAAGTCCCCATGGAGAGAACAATAGGGATGACCTGCTCGAGCAGACTCAACCCCTGAGGCACCCGGCCTCACCCGGCCTCACCAGGCGCTGCAGGGAAGGGTGTAGACGCGCATTCCCTGAAGCGCTGAAGTGATTCAGACCAGACTAGAAACAGCTGCAGCAACAGGAAATCATTGACAAACTTACAAGACAGCCCTTAAGTGGGGTGCTATGTAGTTCCCCAAAGTAGATTATCAATAAGAAAGCAAAGAAGAGTGGAGTTGTAGAATAACCCTTGGATTAAAAAAAGATACAGAGAATTAAGATCTATTTTAGAATACATAAAATATGTCATTTTTATATATTTGTGAGTATATGTGTACATGTATGACATAATAGGTAGGTAGATAGATGATCACGTGGATAGACATAGCTATCACAGAGGACATAGAGAAAAGCATCATCTGAAACAAAATGTTTACTTCAGGTGCATAGGCTTAAGATCCAAAGTACAACAGACTTATTTCTCCTCATAAACCCTTTTCGTTGTTTCATTTTTGATTCAACTTATGTTCATTTTCATAATTTCAGAAAACTGAGTAAATTTTGCCATAAAGAACTTAGGTAGGGAACCTTACAGAAAATCCCAGAACAAGCCCACTGATTGCAGGCAAAGGATGAGGCAGCTGAACTCAGGGCTTCACTCCCCCCTCCCTCCCAGGGGCCACGGGCAGTGAGAGCAGCGCCGGGGAGGGGGCCACACCGTGCTCCTCCCTCACTCCACCTCCCAGCCTTGCGTGTCCTCTTTGAAGCTGCCCAGGTCACGGCCACTCAGAGTATGCAGTGCCGCTGGGGATTTCTTTTTTAAAAATCTTGATGCGCATGCAGAACGGCGCAGCTCCTTTGGAGAACAATCTAGCAGGTGAAACATGGGGTTCCAAAGGGCCCAGCATCGCCGCCCCGGAGCACAGGCTGAAGAGTCGCCCACACCTTCCCAACAGGAGCGCGTGCACGTGCAGGGCAAGATTCTAAGCATCAAAGAGCGGAGCCAGCCCGACTATCCATCAGGTGACAAATGGGGAAGCCAAGGGCCTATCCATACCCGGGATATTATTGGGCCATAAACTAGAAGAAGTGCCGACCCCGCAGGGCTGTAAATAACCCTCCCAAGCATGATGCCGAGGCCAGCGGCAGAGGCCACGCAGTGTGACCCTCTTTATATGGAATGTCCCAAGCAGCCAAATCCACAGGGAGAGAGCAGACGAGGGAGGGGCACTAAAGATGGAGGGGAAAGCGGGTGCAGGGTCATTTTGGGTCAGCGTTCTAAAGCTGACTGTACTGATGGTGGCAGGAGTTGGGAATACACTCAGCCATCAATTATTCAGTGACTGTAAATGGGTGAATTGTGTGGGGTGTGGGTTCTATTTCAATAGAACTGCTAAAATAGAAGTCTCTCACGAGCCTGGGGGAAGGGACTAGATCTGGGAGTTCAACCAAAAAGGGGGTGACTGGCCAGAACAAAGCCCCAGGACGGGCCAGAGCAGCCCACCTCACACTTCCGTGCCCTGGAGATGGGGCAGGGCGTGAGCGGGGGCGTGGGGGCACGAGGCCTGCCAGAGCAGGAGCTTCCTGGGGCCACCCACGAGGGGGTCCAAGCCCCGTTAGTCACACTGCCCCTGCAGTATGAAGGGCAAGCCAGGCCAGCAGGACGGGCAACGGGCAGCCCGGGACGCTGCCACACCCCTCCCCTGCCCACCTCTCCCAGCTCCTGCTCTCCCTCTGAGACCCAACACGCCCGCGCTCCCAGGGAGCCAGGCCAGAGGCGCTGGGCGCCGGCCCCCTCCCCCACGAGACGGAGCCTCCTGCGCCCCCCCCAGGGCGTCATCTCCCACCTGAGCACCCCACCTGTGAGCAGAGGCGGCGACTCCCACGTGGGGAGGTTGCTCTGCGGCCGAGCGAGATGAGCTATTGGCTCAGTGCTCCCCCCTCTCTCCTCCCCGCTGCCCCGCCGATACAGCAGCCCTCGCTCTGCTGGCCTGGCTGGGCTGGGGGGTCTTTCCCGTGCTACCTGCTGGAGTCAGGAGAAGCACCAGGGACCATTTACCACTCATCACGGTCTCCGGCTGAGCCCCACACCGCAGCGCCTCCATTCTCACCTGTCAAATCCAGCTAATGCGCCTCCCCCCAACACGGAGTCGACACTGCCCCCCTCCTTTACTCCCTCCGGATCTCACAATATACATTTTTAATGCAGTAAGAATTATTCAGAGTTATTAACTTTTAGAAACAGTCTTTGCAAAGAACTTCTAAATCTTTAGCAGGGGCTGTGTTTACATAAATATTTATTGAGTTTAGAATTTCAGTGTGTGTTGTAAACAACACTTGCAGGCATCGTTCCTATGATGGCTCAGAATAGACCGAATTTAATTTTTCATACTCTGTTCTCACTGACGACGGACCCATCACCCTGCCCCGGCATCTCTGAGCTCCCAGCACATAAAAGCAAGCAGGGAAAGGAGGAGGCCAGCTCCAGAGCGGGCACTTCCCAGCCATGGGTCTGCAACAGGCTGGAAATTCCCTGAAGCCTTCGTCTCCCATCAGCAAAATGGGTGAGACAAGGGCGTCGCCCTCCCCAGAGCTGTGGGCCCGGGGGATGCTGGAGGTCCAGGAGATGCTGGCGGCTCAGGAGATGCTGGCGGCACCCATGCTTGCTGCCATGGCAGGAATACAGGGTCAGTCGCCATGTGGGGCTCCCCCCGGCCACTGCTCTCCAGACAGCGCCGAGCTCCCGGGCATCTAGCCCCAAAGGAAAACTGCAGTTTGTTTCGTGTTCAGCGCTGGCGAGAGGAAGCTTAGTAGTTCTCGGGAATTAAACACCAACCCTTTACGTCCGGGGCGGGGGGGTGCGGTCGAACAGTGGGGGTCCAGCCATTTCCTAACATCTGAGGTGTCCAGGCTGTTTGGGACGGACACAGACCCCTGGTCAAAGGGAGGGCCACAGTGACCCGCAGCGAGGAGGGACCGGGGCAGTGGGCTCCTGTTCTTCGGGAGTCTCTCCTTGCCGAGTCTCAGCATCAGAGGGGGTCCCATTATTCATAGCTCCTCACTGGCACTAGAGATGGGGGGGCTTCAGGTGTCTGCCTCCCCCTCTCAGAAAGCAGAGTCTCAGACCTGTGATTTCCTAGAACTTTCTCATTGGTCACGCCTAGAAAGACTCGCTAGCCCCGCCGGGGTCACAGGGCAGCGCCTCGCTCACACAGAGCTCTGCTCCAGAGTAAATCATTAGGGTGCAATTTACATCAAGCAGCATAGCCCTCCTCTGTCCAATGCTCAGCATCTGTCGATACCCATCAAGCATCTGTGAGAGCCTAACGATATTATTATTGATAAAAGAATAGAGTGAAAATAACCGCAAACATTAGCGCGCATCCCATAAGCCAAAGAGAATTCTGGATGTGCCTATCCAAAGCAGCCTGCTGGTCGACCTGGACTCAAGGGCCTGGCACCACCGGCCAGGCAGCCGGCAGGTGCCCAAGGCCGGGAGGGAGAGCTGGGGAGGCGGAAGCCACCTTATGCCTACGGAGGAAGCAAGATCAAAACTCGCAGCGGGAGAGGGGACACCCAGAAGGCAGGCAAGCAAGGCTCACGTTGGGGAAATGGGGGTTCCAGAGAGCAACTCTGCAAGAGGAGGGTTATTCAGGTCAAATCCTGCAAACATGCACCTGCATCTCGAACCTTCTTCGCCCTGCCCCTGCCCTGTGCAGACAGCGCCCCCGCCTCAGATTGCGACGGCGACTCCGGAGCGGCCCCAGCCCACAGCGAGCCGCCTTCGCCACACCTCAGCCGCCGCAAACCCGCTGCTCCCGGGGCCGCAGCCCAGCGCAGCTCTTCCCAGGGACCCGGAGGGCCTCCCTGGCCCGGCCCTCCCAGGCTCCGCGCCCCTCAGTGCCCTGCCACCCGAGAGCCTCTCCCTCCCGAGGCCCCCCTCTGGCCTCACCTCCGGCGCGCCCCCCGACCCTTCTCCTCCCACGTTGCCCCGATTGCTTCTCGCCCTTCGACGTCCAGGCGGCTTCGGTGAGAATCTCCGCGGACCTGGGCGGTTCTTGCCCCCCACCTCCGGGACCCAGCACACCTACCTCCACCCAGCACCAGCCGGACGAGCTCGGTGACCCGACGGGAGCCGCGCAGCAAGGCGTGGACGCGGGCGGGTGGGCTGGTGCGCGCCGCCGGGTGTGTGGAGCCAGCCGCGGGGCCACGGCGGCGCCTGGGAAGGCGCTTCTCGGCGTGTCCGGCCAGGTGACCGTCATCGCAGGTGGCACGCCTGGGGCAGACTCACAGAGGCGCTCGGGCATCTGGTGAAGGACCCCAGCAAAGCGAGAGGCAGAGGCCTCCCGGGAGCCAAGTGCCCACGCAGTGCAGACGGCGCAGGGGGGCCCGCAGGCGTCGCCCGAGGGTCCCGGCGGCAGCTCGGGGATCCTGCCCCCCACGGCGCTCTTCTTCCCCGGTTGCCGGGGCGCCTCTTGGCGACGTGCCTTCCAGCGGAGCCCCTCGTCAAGCCTGAAGCGCGGGCGCCCGTCCTTTCCGAGCGCCTGGGCCGCGCCATGCCCAGCAGGCGGAGCGCTGAGGGCATCGGGCCGCGCACAGCAGGTGTCTGCGATCAGGCGCTCGGGAAGGAGAGCCCGGGCCCGGCGGCTGGTCTTCAGGCTTCAGTGCTCTTCCTCCGCCGCTCGTGGCGCAAGCCCGCAGGCTGGCAAGGCTGGAGCCCCGCAGATCTTACTCTCCCTCCGGGCGCTCCCTGGCGTTCTCTCGTGCGGCCGCTGCTCCCTCGTGTGACGCCGCCTTTATAACCTCCACCTCCGGGCCCAGCTGCGCCCACGCCCGCGGGCCCGCACAGGTGGCCCCCATCAGGCCAGGCCGTGCCCGCGCTCCCAAGCGCCTCCTGCCTGCAGGGCCGCAGGTGAGGGCCGCAGAGGCCAACGGCACAAAAGCCTGAGGGTCTCATTTACCCTCCCAGGTCCCCTACCAGGTTTGAGGGTTTTCCCACATTTTCTTTATTTTTTAAGATTTTTTTTTATACATACAAGCTGGGGTACAGGCCAGAGGTGTGGGGCGGCGGGAGGGTTCACCAGAGACAGAGTAGGGAGCAGAGCAGGCAGATCAGAAATACACTGCTGAGGGGAGCAGCGGGCGAGGCAGGAGAGGTCTGCCGCGCCATGTGGGAATCTCCCTGGCCGGGCGTTGAACTCTCATTGCTGCTGCCGACAGCTCCACAGCGCAGCGCTTAACCCTGCGCCACCAGAGAGGCCCTTCTTTTTATTTTTTTTATGTATACAAGAGCTGGGGTGTAGACCAGAGGTGTGGGGGGTGAGGGGATTCACCGGAGACAGAGCGGGGAGCAGAACAGGCAGATTGAAGTACACTGCTGAGGAGGCAGCAGGCAAGACAGGAGAGGTCTGCTGCGCCCTGTGGGAATCTCCCTGGCCAGGGATCGAACTCGTGCTGCAGTGGCTGCGGACAGCTTCATAGGCTGAGACTTTTTTTTTGTTTTTATACATACAAGCTGGGGTACAGGCCAGAGGCGTGGGGCGGCGAGAGGGTTTACCAGAGACAGAGCGGGGAGCAGAACAGGCAGATCAGAAATACACTGCTGAGGGGAGCAGCGGGCGAGGCAGGAGAGGTCTGCTGCGCATAGGCTGAGACTTAACCCCTGCGCCACAGGGAGCCCTTTTTCCACATTCCTAAAAGCAAGTGCTTTCCCCTGGAGTGACACAGCTCAGCACAGGCACCCCCAGCTGGCGGGCGGGCTCAGGGCCACGCCTAAGGCACGTGCGGCCCCGAGGCACGTCCCTGGGGTTGCTGTGTCCTCGTGCACATAAGTCACGTTCATCCTGCATTCAGGTAAGTGTGCGACAAACAGCACGATGTCTCACAAAGCAACGTCCACACCTTCCTCCAGCGAGACGCTGCGAGGAGCACAGGCTGGTGGGGAAATGGAGCCCCCAGGCCTCGACCTTCCAGCGGCAAAGACGGGCAGCTGCCCCGTGTTGCCCAGGGCCGCAGGCGAGGTGTCTGCTCCGTCCTCTCTCGCCAGCCTTAGGCTCCGGGCGCTGACTCTGAGGGGGCTCTCCGAGTGGAGGAACGGGGCTGAAGACTGTGGCTGCATCAGAGCCTCTCCCCACCGCCCACCATCCTCTCCCCAGGGCAGGGAAACCTCCAGGGCCAGACGCCATCGCGAGTCCCATGAAGCGGGCAAAGCCCCCGGATGGCAGGGAAAATGGATAGCTCCCTCTCAGAGCAGGGTGCAAAAAATCTCAGCGGAAATACCAACAGTGCTTGGTTTCCACACACAACTTAGCCCCTTGGGAAATTACACTTGGATGATTTATGGAACGTGGGTCTTTAGCTCTCTTACACTTTGTGGTGTCGACAAAGACAACAATAATGTGTAATTGATTCCACTTGGATCTCAGCAAGTCAATAAAGAACTTTGTTTATACATAATTTTGTTGGGCAAATCTCCCAGATGGTACTGCAATGTTGCATTTTTAAGATGTTGAGTTTGGTCCAGGAGGATCATAAATTATAAAGATAATGTGTCTTTTGTATCGTTACAGTCATCTAATTGTAATCACAATTATAGTCACTGTGAAATCTAACTACATTCCATTTCAGCATTACTCTCGACATTTTTAAAGCTTCATTTATTTAAGAGCCAAAAGTCAAAATAAGGACTCCATAACCCCAAAGCTCCACCTGCTAGTCGAGAGCAATTTCACAAATTAAAATATCACAAAAATTAAAACTTTTGAATCTCATAATAGGAACTACCAGGACAAATATAAACTCAGGGGTTTGAAGCTTCTATTCTCTTTTATAGAAAGACACTTGAGCTAGCGTCTCAGAAACTAACACTCTCTACAATAATGTTCTACTCTTCAAATCATGTCATCTGTGCTTTTAGGAGAGATAAAACTACATTTCTCTGTCTTATTGCCGCATCACACAAAAATGCTTGAACGTACTATCACGAAACTGGGATTTAGGTTTGGGAAGACATGAATTAAAATCGAAGGCCCCAGCTTAGGAAATGCCTCTGGGGGCCGCTGGTGGGTGCAATTCAAAGAGCCTGGCCCGCGTCCCAGAGCAGCTGAGACTGCACCCTGCATGCCCCACGTGATCCCCTCCCAAGGGAACCACGGTCCTGCATACTGAGCGCTGTGGACAGAGGAAGCTCGCCGTCGTTCCAAAACTCAGCCCCGAATGGAAAATTACCCCAGCAGAGGCTCTGGTGGCAGGCATTGCCTGATAGCTGAGCTGCTTCTCTGGAGGGCCCGCTACCTCACCTGCTCCAGGTGAGCGGCCTTGGGGATTTAGAGGCCAGAAGACGGTTAATGATTCTCTCTAGTCGTGGCAGGAAGCCAGCGACTTCTGCGCAGAGGGGAGGCGGTGCTGGGCAGGAACGGGGCGTGGAGGGAGGGACAAGAGCAGTGGTTCTCAGGCTTGACCAGTCACCTGCAGGTCCAGCAAGCTCAGGTGGGGGTTGCACCCCGAGATTCTGATCCGAGGCTCAGGATGGGACCCTAGTGTTTGCAGGTCTAACAAACCCGCAGGTGCCGCCGCTGCTCCAGAAACCACGCCTGGAGAAGAGCAGCTCGCACACTGCGCCCAGGTGCGGCTGCCCAGCGAGCAGGTGGGCCTGGAGAGAAGTCTCAGGCCCACCCCGACTATCGATCGGAAGCCAGTTTAGCAAGTTGCTCCAAGTGCGCATGTTCAGGTTGGAGAAGCACCAGCCCATGCGAGATGGGAGGCCGTGTCGGCTCCCGGGGTCTAAGCAATCCCGTGCCCAGGTGGTCCCAGCTCGTGCACACGGGCGTGTTAGCACCTGCCTGGGCTGTGACACCCTCACGCTCTCCAGCACCGCCCCGCCCCACCTCCACCCCCAACCCCCCCACCCAGGCTGCCCGTGCCCCCTGCTCCCCTCTGGACGCGCCGCTGGTCTGACCTTTGGCCCCCAGAAGCTGCCTGCTAGGGTCTCAGTCTAGAGCATGTTTTCTCTGGAAGGGACCAAACGGTTCATGTTTTTAACCTTGTGAACCAGTTTCCATTATGCAGCTTCTCAGTTCAGCTGCTGTTGCTTGAAGTCGGGCAATGCGGAGCCCAGTAGGCGAGGCTCCAGTCCCGCAGGACTTGATAATGGGCGCTGAGATTTGCATCCACTTCATTTTCTTTTATATATATATATATATTATTGTTATTTATATCTTTTATATTTTGTATTCCCCTTGGGTAACCCACCACCAATTCACCTGTGATCCATCTCCGTGGTCCCTTGTGTCCTTTTCTACTCCATTTTGTGCCCTTATCCTTGCATCCACTTCATTTTCATGTTACAGAATGTTATTTTCTTTTCACTTTCTTAAAATCATTTAAAAACAGAGAGGTTTTTATTTTGCATTTCATACCAAACAGTCAGTGGGCTGGAATTGGGTCATTGTCTAGCCTTGGCTGGAGGTCAAATGCAAGGTCAAGGTCAAATCTGGCTGTGTGTCTGACTGTGTGGCATTAGCCAACTTGCTTAACCTCTCCCAACGCTGCCTCAGAGTGCTGCTGTCAAGGTCAGGAGAGACAATACTTAACAGCGCCCAAGCCCAAATGCCGTAAGCAAGCAGTGGCAGCGGTGGCGGTGGCGGTGGCGGTATTGTTTTTGTTGATGATGGTGGCT
The DNA here is from genome assembly GCA_004024925.1 of Scalopus aquaticus. Lineage (NCBI taxonomy): Eukaryota > Metazoa > Chordata > Mammalia > Eulipotyphla > Talpidae > Scalopus > Scalopus aquaticus. The sequence continues at coordinate 62,322 of PVIJ01002883.1, read as the reverse complement.
ATGGTAATGGCGGTGGTGATGGCGGTGGCGGTGGTTACTGTTGCTATCCCAGCTAAATTCTAGATAAGCCAATGGAAGCCAAGTTCTGGAAAGACCAAACACCTCACTCAGGAAACAGGTCCCCACTCAATGAACCCAAAGGGAGCCTGAACCCAGAGAAGAGTGGGGTCTCTTCATGGTGACCCACCCTGAAGGGGCTTTGAGGACACTGTGGTGCCTGCAGTGCTCACCTGGTGCCCAGGTAACTGCATGCTCTGCAGCGGTGAGGGCAAAGCAGCTCGCTCCCGTGCTGAAGTCCAGAGGACGCGAGGAGAGGGAAGTTTCGAGCAGACAAACCCTGAGAGCAAGCGCCTTAAAGCCGGGGCAGGATGTGGCCTTCCACGCGTGTGCCCCAGAACAAGCTGGTAATTCATCCTCTTCAGGCTCTTGGTTTGCTGATTGGCCTAACAAATATTTACTGAATATGTGCCAGCTGCTGTGCTAAGGGCTACAGATATAAACGTGGTAGAGTTAAAAAAAGATAACTGAATGACTTATTGATTGATAATAGACTGATAGGGGATTGATGAATGGATCAATGGCTGGATAAAAAGATGATAGATAAAAGAAGAGAGAGATCGGTTGATTCATAGATGATAGGTGAGTGGGTGGATGGATAGATGGATGGATGGATGAATGGTGGATGATAGGTGGATGGATGATGGATGGATGGATAGATGGGTGGATGAATGGATGGATGGATGGATGGATGATGGATAGATGGATGGATGGATGGATGAATGGATGGATGATAGATGATGGATGGATGGATGATGGATGGATGGATGATGGATGGATGGATGATGGATGGATATGAACCATCAGCAATGGCCTTGCTTAAGGAAAACCTCTGATTAGCCTTTGGTTGTACAAGGTAGACCCAAGACCACAGACCTGTCTGTCCAGCAGCTGCTCAGAGGTCGCAGACTTGGCCGGACACTGACCTACTGGACGCCAGGACTCCCTTCAAGGAATAGACTGATTTACTTGGGAAGAGGTCCCGCTCTCTCCAGACAGTCCAAATTTTTTAAAAACTGGGAACATAGGCGACACACCAAATGCTAAATATTGCCCACTGCTTTCAAATGCTGTAGTTCAACAAGGCACCCCGCGAGCTGACTGGCCCACAGGCCATCAATTTGTGATCTCTGATTGGGAGAGGCAGCGAAACAAAGAGCCCGGTACCCCGCGCTGCAAAGGAGCAGAAGGGGAACAGGCTCTTACCAGAGGGAGGGCCTCAGATGAGGGCTGCGGGGAGCCAGGGGGAGGGGCAGAGACTGGAGCTGATGGGGCGTGTCCAGGGCACCGTGGCCAGTGGACGCAGAAGGACAAAGATGCCTCCTGTCAGCACTGGCTGTTCTGTGGGGACATCAACTCCCCTGGCCTGCTCAACTCCTCCCTGTGTGATTACAGCAGCGTCACTGCCTTCTGCTCGGTAGCGTGTGGCAGCCGCCACCCCACGCCACGTCCCGGCCAGCAGAGGGGTGTCTGGTCGCTGTACCAGGTTGGTCACTGTACTGGTGAATGGAAGGTCTGGGGGCCAAAGGGCAGCATGCAGACAGGCTCAGGGTGCCCGGGCCTCTGTCCTCGCCCTGCCCAAGCCTGCCAGGCCAACCAGCCAGCACCACCGACACTAAAATCAAGGGGTTTGTCTTCATACCCTTGCAAGCATCGTGTGGCTGCCCAGGCCACACTCGGGAGCCACGGCTACACCCCAGAGGAGCAAGTCACCACACACACTTCCTGCTTCCACCAAGCCGGTGATTTAATTTAAAAGATCAGCTTTGCTTGACAGGAGCCATTGTTTCTATACCGAAGGGACAGGCGTTACTGCTTTAAATTAAATTTAACTGTGAAATGTGCCACCCGGTTGCCACTGCCCCTTACACCCTTTAGAACACGTTCTCTTGGAAACAAAGTGACACCCCAGCTCAACAGCGTCCCTTTCCCCAGGCGCAGAGGAGCGCTTTATGTCCTCCCAGAATCAGAAGGATATTTTTACTATTATGATTTGATGATGCTTCTTTATGGTGTCATTTGCTTTGTGAAGTTCAAGAACGCAGCGAAGCGGGACAGTAACAAATAGGGCAGATTGAACTTGGGCTCCGTTGTTTAAAGTTTCCATTTATTTAATTGGGGAGAAAAGTGTGTGTTTGTTTAGATATCTAATTATCGGGAAGGCAGAGGTTCATTTGTCTAAGTTAATATCCCTTAACCCAAGTTAAAAATAAGCATCTGTCTCTTTAATTTCACCTTGGAGTGACAGGGGCTTGCGTCAGCCACGTGCACTGGCCCTTTGTCACAATCCTGTGACTTGTCCACCCCATCCAAGGACGGGGGTGTCCCAGCCCTGCCCCTGCCCTGCGACCCCCGAGATCCCCACGTGGTTCCGTGAGCAGCCCCCAGGGCGCTGGGCTGGTGTGCTCGGTCGTCACTGCTGAATGAATGAATGAATGAGTGAATGAATGAATGAGTGAATGAGTGAATGAATGAGTGAATGAATGAATGAGTGAATGAGTGAATGAATGAGTGAACAAATACTTGTGAGCCTTCCTCTAAGCCTCAGAGGACCCATGTCTAATATCTGACAGCCAAAGCCAAGGGCTCATGGTCGCCTCAGGCCAGCCGGGCCACAACGGTGCCCCCCAGGAGGCAGCAGACAGGCGGCCCTCGGTTTGTGTTCGCTTCTGAGCCACGCCTGGGGCTTGAGTTCACTCCCTCGTTTTTGACTGCCAGCAACAAATGCTCTGCAGCTTAAATGTCCCACAATCAAGGACTGACGGAGGAAATAATGGAATCGCAAGGCACTAAGTTGCTAGTTAAAATGATGTTTATCCAGCACTTATAGTAACATGAGAAATTGCTTATGAGCTAATATTAACAGGAAACAAAATGGCCTAGGCCACAGAACGTTCTGCGAAGACAATTATGGCGAAGGCACTTTTTAAGAATCTGGATTTAATGCAACACAGAAGAAAATAACGAGAAATCTGCCTTTGAGTGACGAGTTAATGGTGCTTGTTTCTTTCTGCTTCTCTGTACTTACCAGATTTTCTCGAGTGAGCATTTATTACTTTTGTTTTATAAAGAAATCATCATTTTCTCTATGCCGAGGGGACCACAGCCGCCTCTGTGGCCACACCAGCTGCGTCGCGATCGTAGACCCCTGCGGGGGGCACCTGCGTGTCCAGGGGCTCCCCACGGCTGTGGGGCATCGTGGCCACCGTGCTCCAGGCCCCTGCGTGCGCATCTCATTAAAATGCAAGTTGAGGGCCTCCCTGGTGGCGCAGGGGTTAAGTTGCAGCACTATGGAGCTATTAGCAGCCACTGCAGCACGAGTTCGATCCCCAGCCAGGGAGCTTCCCACAGGGCACAGCAGACCTCTCCTGCCTCGCCCGCTGCTCCCCTCAGCAGTGTACTTCAGTAGATCCGCCTGTTCTGCTCCCCACTCTGTCTCTGGGGAGTCCTCTCACCCCTGCACCTCTGGCCTACACCCCAGTTCTTGTATGCATAAATAAATAAATCTTTAAAAATAAATAAATCAAATGCAGTTTGAGTTTAAGCCATTCACCAGTGGTGGGCTCCGGTGGGGCTTCCTGGCGTGGAAGGGCCAGGTGAGCTGCGAGGGAGGCGTGTGCGCAGGGGCCTGAGCGCCCGCTCCAAGGGCGGAGCTGCAGGGAAAGACGTTCTGAGCTCCCGCTTAGAAAGCGCCGCGTCCCACAGTAGGAATTTGTTCCAGGGACCCTAAGAGAGGGGCTGGGTGAGGAGGGACGGCGTCTCAGGGGCCTAGGGGAAGTCCTGCCTGACGTGGCTGTCACCATGAACGAGCACACGCAACGTTTTGAAGGCCTTGGCTGCAAAGGGCCTCGTGCTGCGGGGAGCAGGGAGCTATGGATGGTCCCTGCGGCGGGGCGAGGCGATCAGAGACTTGGCCTTAGAAGATCCTGCAATAAAGATCAGAGCTGGAAGAAACCACCCACCCTGCCAGCTGGAAGTCCAGTCACCACGTTTGAGACCCCTCCGAGGACTTCAGGGGCCAGCTGCAAGCCCCAGGCTGTGCCCCTGACCCACTGTCTGTGCCAGAGGGGATGCAGCACTCAGGGAACCCCTTTATTCACTAGCTCACCAATTTATCAGAAATGATACTACAGGCTCAACAGCCAGGTGGGAGAGACGGCCCAGGGTGAGGTGTGGGGGGCGCACACCTCCCACGCCCTTTAGAGGACACCGTCTTCCCCAAGTCCCTCCCGGTCAACAGCCAGAGAGCTCTCTGAAACCCCTTCTTTGGGGAGTCTGTGGGGGGGCTTCATTGCTTGGCAGGATTGATGAATTCATTGGCCATTGGCCATTGGCAACGGAGTCCCTCTTCTTTCCCCTGAGGTCAGGGGAGGACAGGAAGTTGCCTGCACTAGCACACAGGAGACTTTTAACACTCTCAACATTCTGGACATTCCAAGGAGGTAAGGAGGGAGCTGGGAGAGGGGAGCTGGGCAGGAGACCCAGTGGGTGGGGGAGTGTTGTGTGGGTCACCTGGACGACAAACACATTTCTCATAAATCACAGGGTCGCAGCCTCCTCGTCCCCCCTCAAGGCGGGGCCTTCTCTAGGCAGGGCTGAGGGCAGGCGCTAGGGCCAGGACAGCGACGGAACGCACGTCTAGAGGTGTGACTGGTCTCGTCATGAAGCAGCAGCCTCCCACCCGGCGGGCAGAAAGGCGCCCACCGGGCCTCGCTCAAAGCGGACGGCTTCACGGTCGGGAAGAGGGCTGGGCGAGGTCATTAGCAAAAGGAAGAGAGTATGTCAGGAGCAGCCACCCTCCCTGGGGAAGGCAGGGGCTTCCCTTCGGCCATGACCTCACAGGGCTGAGTAGGAAAGCCCAGCTGGTGTTCAAGGTGGTGTCTTGTCAGTTAGGGCTAGGTCTCGACGGGGCCTGGCTGGGACACCCCATTTCAGGCTCCATTTCTCCACTGGAACTGCCCCGGTTATGTCCTACCTCCTGGGGTCGCACAGCCCAGCCCACACTGCCCAGGTGGTCAGGCCAGGGCCCCGAGAGGCCCAGTGCCCCAGCTTAGTCCCCGCCCGGGGTCCACCCCACTCCCTGCACCTCAGTGGTTTGGTTCTGCCAATTGTAAGTGAACTGGGTGCTCCAGTTCAGAAATCTTTTTTTTTCCCAATTCCACCTCCCTCCAACTATTACTGTAGAAACTGGAATGAAAAGAATAGGATGTATATTAGAAATGCAACTAAATCTGAGTCTCCCAGTTAGCTATATTTTTACACCCAGGCTGTAGCCATTTCATTTATGATACTGAAAAGCAGACTGTTTAGAAAGCTTGAATGACGTTCACTACAGCATAAAGCAAGGTACTCGGAAGCCTGACCTGCTGGCCATTACGTTATTTGTACTGATAGACAGAGAATTTCAGAATCAGATGTTTTATGGGAAATCATGACAGTTCTGAAAATGTGACTGAACTTTTCCTAAATGTATCAAAAATGGAACAGCTTGTGAGCATACATAATTGAAAACAAAGTTTATGAGGCAGTAGATATCTACAAATATCAACAGAAATTTCACACAGCAGTGTCAAATTTTGCGTTGTATATATTACACTGGAAGCTGCTCTCCTACACACACACACCCGCTGAGCAGCGGGTGGCGGGGAGTCCGCTCACAGATGGGGGAAGTGCGTTGACAGGAACGGTCCCATCGCAACAGATGGGATGGCAACGTACAATTGCACAGGTTGTGCACGGAGCAACTGCAGGGTGCCCCTGGGATAAAAGACTTGAAATGCCCCTGCCAGAGTTCCCTAGTGCACCCCTCACAGCTGTGAGTCCTTCATGAGCCACTCTCTTTAGGGAGCAGAATGCTGTGCCCCCAAAGAACTGAGCCAGTCAAAAAGGAAAACAAATGTCAACTCTTCTGAAGAATTCCCTGGCAACCAGACCACCCTCCACTCGTTCCCCCGCTCATTCATTCATCCACGTACTCACTCGTTTAAGGAGCCCGGAAGGTTATGCACTGCCCCACAGAGCTGGCACGAGGGCAGCCAGGGTTCTTCACCCACCAGAGAACATGACCCTCCATCCGCTCTTTCTCCGACACTCCTGATCTTGCTGCCAGGGCACGTGGTTTTGGTTCCATGTTCCCGCGTCTGGGGGTGCCAGTCTTAGACCTCAGGGTTTGCAGCTTGGAGCCCTGCCACCCTGTGACTAACCACCAAAAGGTTATTTCTGTCAATGTGGGGCTGGCATTTGAGAAGTCTCCATCACATCCTCCAGTTACACGCGATGGGTGCCCCACTCCGCCGGCAGGGTATGAAGCGGTCTGTCAAGCGCCGTCCGTGCTGACGTCCAAGGAAGCTCCACGAACGGGCTGTCGTTCAGACCCAGCAAACATAATTCCAGCCCAACGAATGATTTGCCACTGACAATCTCTCACAAATAAAACAATGAACAAGCAGTGACTTGAAGTCCATTATAACTCTGTAAAACGTCCAGCTGGGTATGGACAGATGCTGGGCGACCAGCCCCCCAGGACACGACCTCCTGGGACCCCCACCTCAGAGTGGGGTTCATTTAGCAATGTGAATTGCTTTGCTGTGTTCCTGCCTAACTAGCATTTACTACCATCAAATACACCGACACACATATAATCAGTGTAGGTACGTGAGTCTCTTCTAAAGAAAAGGAACTCCGGTAATCTAGAAGTCAGAAAACAAGAACTACCAGGAGAACTGGAGGGCACTGCGACTTAACCCAGAGACGCGAAAGAGACACGACGGGTCGCGGATCCGGCAGGTTAATGAAAAGGTCTTTTAACGTGGGCTGTTGGCCATCTGGTTTCCCCTTCCTGAGCACAGCGAGGACATGACTTTCAATGGCATAAGAAAGGACTTAGTTCGGAAAATAGGGAAGAATTTCCAGATGCTTAAAGCCATTACACGCTGGCTGCAGAGAGCTGCGGCTTCATCTTTGGGGCCTGATTCAGTGGACGGCAGCGATTCGGGGAGGGACGACCGTCTGGGCGAGGTAAGCACTGGGGGGAGGAAACAGGAGGGGCAAAGTGACCTCCTGGGAATGCCTTCCCGCCTCTCTGCTGTGCAAAGCTGCTTTTGCAGGAGCAGGAATCATTTCTTGGCTTCCAAAAGGCCGGTTCTGTCTGGCTAACCCAGCCCTTCCCAGCGGTCAGGGGAGAGGACTGGCCGAGGCTTGGGGGCCGAGTCCTACGGGTAAGTCCTGACCCCGCGACAAGCCCTGGCTCCCAGCCCGCGCCCCGCCTGGGGCGGTCCCGGTGCAGGTGAGCTCGTGTATTGACTCCACGGCGCCAACTCTTCAGTTGGAAGCAGCTGACTTGAGCTTGGCACCTGGTGGGTCCCCGTCGGATCTTGGGGGGCTCCTAATGCCGATCTCGGGACTGCGGGGTGAGAACTACGCCGCCCCTTCTCCGTGCGGGCTCAGACCCCTTGCAGGCCCAAAGGCCTCCTAGGTCTCATCTCCCAGGCCACAGTCCTAATAAAGCCCCGAACAGGTGCTTCTATTTTGCTTTAACCAGTTCCCATTTGTGCAGGGATGGTAGAAAAATCAAGAATTCTGGCCTGAGCTTCTCCTGAGAAGGTTAAACACGGGCCACCAAATCAGAGTGGGCTTTGACCTCGTGATGGGGGGCGGGCACTCGAGTCATGTTATCTAGAAGTCACGGGGTCTGGAGGGCCCAGAAGACGGGGGTTACAGAGGTCTGGCTGTCAGAGGAGACTTCGAGTGATGAGCTCTTCGGGCCTGATGCTTTGTCTACTTGAGGAAAGGGGTCTGCAGGCAGGCAAATGTTCTCCTTTGGTGAAAGAAAGCTGCACAGGGCCCAGAATCCTCACGTGAGCACGTCAGCGACAGACAAGCCAGGACTGTGCTGCTCCCCCCGGGCATTTGATAACTGACGAGCCACAGTAGTGGGGTTTCCCATGTTGTGGGGGGAAGTGAGCAGGGGCTGGCATCAAACAGAAACGCACCACAAAAGCCAGCCAATTATCCCACCTGAAAGGAAGGAAGTATCTTTCAGAATGAAATTAATCTGGACAAGAATCACCGAGAAAATTATTTTTAGGAACCTGCTACCTTTTTTTTTTTCTAGCATGTTAAGCTTATTCTGAAACTACTTTACCATTACATTTTAACAAAGAAGATTTAATGTAAGAGAAGCCAAACTTCCATTAAGTCATTTCAAACACCCCCGATTCATATTTACTAATAATGATGATTTCCAAATGCTCACTCCTGCACAAGAGCAGCCGGCACAGCAGGCAAATGCTTGCACGGAGTAATCTCCGTGAGTAATCGCCTGTCAGCGTGCTGCATTACAGAGAAGCAGCAAGCCTTCGAGACAAGGCTCGGCCTGCTGTCTGGCTTGAAGACACCAAGCTTAAGGGAAATGCTTTAAACTTACAAGTTGACATGAAATTTGGGAATCTTACCCCATAGGCAGGACTTAGAGGGCTCAGTATGTGTCTTGAAAATTTGCACCAGACGTTTTGTATGTCTATATTATGTGCCCTTCCCTAGGAAGGGGATCTGTAGAAGGGATACAATCCCCTCAAATATCTAAGAAACACTGAGTAAATGGACTTTTACCATTGCTATCCAATAGAACTTTCTGGAATGCTGGAAATATTTTGTCTGCACTGTCCAACAGGGGAGCCACTAGGGACATGGCTATTGAGTACATGAGGTGTGACTAGCGCAGCTGGCCAACGGAAATGTTTATTTTCATTTCATTCAATTTTGTTTTTTTAAAGATTTATTTATGCATACAAGAGCTGGGGTGTAAGGCAGAGGTGTGGGTGGGTGAGAGGATTCACCAGAGACAGAGTGGGGAGCAGAACAGGTGAATCGACTGAAATACACTGCTGAGGGGAGCAGTGGGGAGACAAGAGAGGTCTGCTGTGCCCTGTGGGAAGCTAGCTCCCTGGCCGGGGATTGAACTTGTGCCACAGTGGTTGCTGATTGTTTCCTAGTGCTGGGACTTAACTCCTCGCACACTAGGGAGGCTATTTCATTCCATTTTAAAAGGCAAAATTATAAGGCTAGAGGGCAGATGCATAGCTGTGGGGGGGCCAGGGGCTAGGCTGTACACCATGGAGCTGGAGGGACTCCTCGGCGTGATGGGACTCTGGTACCCTGATCGTGCCAGTGGTTTCCTGACCCTGAAATTACCAAAGCTCATGGGCCCCTCAGTCAAAAATAATTGAATTTCTTGATGCATAATGAAAACGAAATTGCAAAAGATTTAATTGGCTACATGTGGTTAGTGGCTGCCATGTTGGATGTGTGTCCTAGGCCATCACTCAAACAGATCTACGTATATATTAATCAGCTGTGATGTGACTGAACTTTCCAGACTGACAGGTTCATTAGCTTAGTAATTGTGCACCGAACCATGGCCATAAACAAGTCACCCCACCTCGCCGATGAGGCCACATGCCGATGAGGACATCCCTCCCTGGCCCCTCCCTCACCCTCTGGGGCTGCAGAGATCTCGTCACAAGTCAAATGTCTGTCCCCAGGCCTGGCTCCAGCCTTGGGCCCAAGCTCCCGCCCTTGCACAATGCACACACTCCCCCAGGTTGGGAGCAGGCAGGGCAGCCTCCACAGACAACCATGGGCATCTCCCAAGCTCCTGGCTCCTGCAAAACCTTCCAAACACAACTCCAGCCCTTCCCCTAAAGGCCGTTTATCAGTTTCCTAGGGTTGCCCTGGAAAAGCACCCAAACCAGACAATGGTTCTCCAGAAGAGGCAGAAGTCTAGGAAGAAGGTTTCAGCAAAGTCCCTGGGGGCGGTGGTGGGGGAAGGGGACCCGATTTCCCGGCTCCCTTGCAGCTTCCCCAGCTTCGCCTCAGCTTTAGGCAGCTCCAATCTTGTCCCTGCTGCCATCATCACGGGATGGTCTCTCTGTGCCAAATTCCCCTCTTGTAACAAGGACACTAGATATTGAATCCAGTGTGACCCCATCTTAACTGAGCTGCATCTGCCAGTTCTCCCTTAACAAGGCCACCTTCGCAGGCCCAGGGTGAGGGCTGGAATGAATGTTTTGAAGAGACACAATTAAAGCCTTAAGAGATCGAAGTCATCACTGGAATGGAATCCCTTTCCCAGGAGAGAACATTCAAGACCTCTGCAGCTTCACCTCTGTGTTTCATTCCTTGTGTGTGTGTGTGTACATGTGTGTGCATGCAGGCTTAGATGTGTGTGTACATGCGTGGTAGTTTTGCCGTAACTCAAATGTCCTGCTCGTGACAATGGGTGGTGCCTGGCCCCGGCCCTTAACTGAGCCCTTAACACCCAGGCCTAGCTTCTCTCACTGACCGCAGGGAGACGGGGCAGCTCCCCCAGGTCAGCCGTCTCTGAGCTGGTGGCAGGCACTTGGCACATGGCAGACAGGAGGCCTTGTTGGGGGGAGGGCGGGGTTCATGCAGGTCTCCCATTCCAGGGCCAGCGAGTGACCCACTGCACTTTCTGAGCCTTAGTTTCCTCTTTGGTGACAGGGGAGTAGCCGGTTACCTCCCATGGTGCCTGCAACGTGAGATGCCCAGATGGGCCCTTTGCAGCTGAGGGATGGTTATTTTGCAACATCTCCCTTTTAACTATTTTCTTTTTTCTTTTCCACACACTTAGGGGCATTCTTATAAAAATAACTTCTCTTGGGCCTCCCTGGTGGTGTAGCGGTTAAGCGTTGCACTGTGGAGCTGTCAGCAGCGGCAACGCGAGTTCGACACCCGGCCGGGAAGATTCCCACATGGCGCGGCAGACCTCTCCTGCCTCGCCCGCTGTTCCCCTCAGCAGTGTATTTCCGTCTGTCTGGCTGTTCTGCTCCCTACTCTGTCTCTGGTGAACCCTCTCACCGCCCCACGCCTCTGGCCTGTACCGCAGCTTGTATGCATAAATAAATAAATCTTTAAAAAAAATAACTTCTCTTTGCTTAAAAATGAAGACAACTATGAAGAGCAAATTAAAATATCTGCAGCTCCCTCGCCCAGAGATAGTCAGTGTTTAAATTTGTACCTATTTCCTTACAGTCTTTAAACGCAGATATTTACAGACATGATTTCTGCAAAATTGGTTTCATTCTGTACATATTTGTTTTGTAACTGCTTTCACTTAACACGACGGCATATTTTCATATTTAATTAAATGGTCCCCTGGCTGGTGATTTACAGTGACTGTGGAGCCATCATCATGCCCGCAACTTCATTTCTTCAGTGCAGACCCGTCTGGCGGCCATGTAAGCTGCTCCCAGATTTTCACTCTTTTGAGCGACGTGGGCCGAGGTCCTTCCAGCCTGCACCATCACACTGGCCCGGCCGGCACCATTGCCGGCTCAGGATGAGGCTTCTGGAAGGTTCCCCGCCCTCCTGGGTCACGCCCATATCACACAAGCAGGCGATCTTCCTCCTGCTGCTCAAACAACCACACACGGTGGCAGAAGCAACCGCATTTATCACCTGACAGGCTGGAGGTCACAGGCCAAATGGGCTTGCTCGGGGCAAAATCACAGTGGCCGCAGGGCCACGTTGCTGCCGAGGCTCCAGGCATCCCCCTCCCGTCTGCCTGTGCTCCTTGCTTCATGGCACGTCTCCACACTCAGCCCGGCCTCCTGCCTCTCCAGAGGGCCCGCCGCATGCCCTGGTCACGCCGTCCCCACCCCGAGCTCCCGCTCGGCACGTGAGCAGCGGCCCCGCTGCCGCGAAGGGAAAGGCCCTCGGTCTCGGGGCTCCTGTAGGATGCCGTGGGGGGTCATTTCCCCGCCAGTGACGTCTCCCGTCTTTGCTCCCAGAAGCCCCCAGCAGAGGGGAAGGAGGGCTGTGCTGACCGGCTCCTCACTGACCTCCGTCCAGGCCCACGGAGCCCTCCAGGAAGGCCATGAGGACTAGGTTCTGCCAACAAGTCGAGGAGGACTCGGTCTCAATGCCACCAGCAACTCGGGAGAAAACAGCTTGGAGAGGCAGGAATAGACAGCGGTGACTGCGGGGAGGAGACACTCACCTTGCGGGGCGAGCTGGGACAGCAGCTCCGTGTCAAAGCTCCACATGGGCCCCGCAGAGAGCTGTGGCCCAGGCCGGGCGAGGCGCGCCGTCCAGCCTGCCTCCGTGCAGGTGGACTCAGCCCAGGGACACGGAGGGGAAGTGACTCCTCCGAGGCGAAGGTTTTGCAGCATCACACTCCACAGGGGTTGGGGCGTCAGCAGCTCCCTGAACACGCACGTCGAGAAAGCCGCAAGCGTGCAGACTTCTGGCGGCTCCAGGGGCTCCTACGAGTCGCCCACACCATGCATGTCGCAAAACACTGCAGTTCAGGGGTAAGAAGCTCACCCCAGCACACAGCTATTAACACTCTGTGTGCCGGTGCCCTTTAAATTTCCCAGCCCTCGGGGCCGGCCATTGTCTGTGCCACCGCATGAATGGTAGAAGCATTCAATAAAACACACACAGCTCCTGAACTACTGGGTATTAAAAAAACTGTAATATCTCTCATAAAACACCTGACACTTTCACCAAAACAATGTGTGAAGCTTCTAGACTGAGGACGATCCAAGAAATAGCTCCTAATAGTTCCAAATAAATCCACTGTGGCGTGAAAAACCGGAGACTAGATGAACACGTATGAATACGTGAGTGGCCGCCTGATACTGGTGACAGAAACACGTACTAACACGTGAGCGGACCACAAAGTGTTAAAATCAGCCCGGCTCCCAACCTTAGGATTCTGAGGACTGAGCGGCTGTAGGAAATTCTGGCAACAGCTCAGTGGGCTTTGGGGCTGGGTCCTCCTTGGGTTTAAGCAGCCCAGCAGGCCGGGGTCCAGGCTGGTGGGCAGCAGGGCAGAGAGGTCACGTCTGGTGCTCCACAGAGAACCCGCGGGACGCTCGGGCGCTCCGCTGCAGGGAGACACGGCCTCAGACCCCACCCAGCCTTCACGCCGCTCACGCTGGTGCGGGCCTGGCTGCTCCGTTCGCTCACCCGCCCAGCCCCACGCGCCCTCGCTCTGCCTGCCCACCTGGTCCTGCGACATGAGTCACGTCGGCCCCAAGCCCACCAGAGCATCACATGGCCCAGAGGCTGGGCACCATCCCTGGTCTCTGCTTTCCTCTGCCCTGCAAAGCTGCATCGTCGGGATTCTTCTTTCAAACCAAAGACAACCCACCCACACTGACAGCAGCGGGCATCGGTGTGACCCTGTGTGGCCGCAGTGGGGCGGTTGAGGGCCCACCCCGTGCTCCTCCAAGGACGCTCTTCCACGCAGCTGGGAGTCCAGTGCCAGGCTCGGCCGGGAAGCGCCATCGCCTGGGCAGGTGAGGCAGGTGAGGCACGTCGCGCCCGCACTAAGCGTGGCCCCAGAGCGAGGCCCCGCTGGGGCGCTTGTCTTCAAAGCCTCCCTCCCCATCTGGCCTGACGCCAGGATGCCGCCGCTCGCTTCTCCCGAATCCCTGAAGTGGGCGGGGGGGTGTGCATGAGGCGCCTGCGGCTGTGCCCTGAGCAGCGCCGCATCCCGCTTTGTTTTCAGCTGGCGCCTGACCTGACGATGCGCTTCTCACCTTCTCACCTGGGGATGAATTCTCTGACAAGACGGTCACTTCTCAAGGCTCCTGGACGTGCCCCTTCCTCCATGGGGCTTTCGCAAAGGGCCCCAGTTCCCAGTAACTGTCCCCTGCGGCCACGTGCAACATCCGAGCGGCACCGGTATGCGGCACACAGCGCCAGCCCCGTTCTCCCTCGCCGCCGTGTCCTTGCCTGAAACGGAGCCAAGAACACCCTCAAGAGCGGGCGCTGCCTATTTTACCTCCGTATAAAAAGTGTCTCAACAAAGCTGATGACCGATCGGCATTCGTAAAAGTCTTACTAGATCATCTGTCCTAAAATTCGGACCCAGCGGGCCGCCTCGTACTTCGCTGTCAGGATGATAGAAGGTGTGTAGCCTGCCAGGGTATTTGGAGGGTGAAAGTACTTTTCTTAAAGCCAGAACATTAACTCTGAGCAGGCTGCTCCCGCCTCACCAGGGCCCGTGGTGTTCCCGAGGCCCCCTCTTCCTTAGCCGGCCTCAGGGTTTCCCGTGAAATGCCCACCGAAATTCCTCCTCTCCCGAAACATACCAAACTCTCTTCCCCTCCTCCCCTGCTAAATGGCTTATTCATTGACAGGTGTTTAAGGGCTTTCAAAAAGGCAAGGAAAGAAAAGATGAAGGGAGGGAGAGAGGGAGGACAACTGGCAGTCAAACCATCTCGACCGAATCAGAAGCAGAGCTGATTTCCTGCCCATCCTGCTAGGAAGCTTTCTGGTCTCAGAATCCACCTCTTTCTAGAAACCCGTGAGAGACAGGGCCTCCCCCAGGCAGCATCTTGGGGGCCCTGCAGTCCTTCCCTGGCAGTCTCCTCCCTGGGTCTGTGCAGTGCCACAGCTGAGCGTCTGACCACAGCCACGCCAGCCGATCCTTTGCCAGGACTGTGAGGTCCCACAAAGTCACGAGGGTAGCCCAGAGATTCGTAAGCTACATCGTCACATCTCAAAGTTTTTTGAACAGATTGACCTGTGCAGTGATGAATGATGGTATTTTACCCCCATGTCACCACAGCCTATATGAGAAGAAACAGGATCCTAAAATTTTAACTAGTTGCTGCATGTTCATTTTTTGTTGCTTTTTAAAAAACTTTCATTTGTCATTTGTTGTTGATTTTTCATGACTCAGATTGGGCTGCCTCGCTGAAGCCCCCCTGCCTCCCTCACATTATACAGCACATTTGTGCAGTTGCGGCTCACATCAGAAACGCAGACTCGGGCCTCCCTGGTGGCGCAGGGGTTAAGTCTCAGCCTATGAAGCTGTCCACAGCCACTGCAGCACGAGTTCGATCCTGGCCAGGGAGCTTCCCACAGGGCACAGCAGACCCCTCCTGTCTCCCTGCTGCTCTCCTCAGCAGTGGACTTCAGTGGATCCACCTGTTCTGCTCCCCACTCTGTCTCTGGGGAATCCTGTCACCACCCTATACCTCTGGCCTACACCCCAGTTCTTGTATGCGTAAATAAATCTTAAAAAAAAAAAAAAAAAGAAAAACCAGATTCCACAAAGGGCCTTTCCATCTACACACCGGTCACAGCACAATCTCAGATGTGTGTGCACGTGCTCTGCACACATATAAGCTCACACATACACATGTACACATATGCATTTTTTTGTAAAGTGAAATGTTTCCCTTATTCCCCTTCGCTTGACATAGGCACCCCAGTACCTAGTCTGAAGAAGGAAAGGCACAAAAGCTTCCCAAGGAAGATGATGAAAAAGGAGAATCCTGTCTTCCTCGTCTATCCACAGCTGGCTTGAGGCACGCGTCGCCATGGTGATGAGCCTGGCTCTCCTTCCTCGGGTTGCAGCTGGCCTTCCTTGGGCGGGCCTAGCAAAACAGACATTTGTTCCAAGCAAGCCTTTTTTTCAAACAACGCCTTTACTCTCCCATTAGAACACAGGGTTTAAAAATTCTCACAGCCAGCTTCTGTGTGGGCCTCAACGGATCTCTGCTGATGGGTTTGGACCCTAAGAAGGACATCACCAGGAGGGGTCCAGCCCCCCAGCGTTTGGGCAGGATGCAGAACCACGAGATGCCACCTGATGCCAGGCAACGGACAAGTCATTTATAAAGAATTGGTCTCACAGGCTGAACACTTTCCCTTGACATGAGATGAACAAAAATATTGAGCGTCTTGACCAACCGGGTGATTTACAGAGACATCAGCGAGAGCCGAGCCCTGCCCTGCTCAACTTTGCATTGTCGGCCTCTGATTCACCTCCAGGCCTTCCTTCCCCCATCGGGACCTGCAGCCCACGAGCCTGGAAATATTGTGGTGCATATGCCCAGGGCTGCCAGCCGTGGTGATGAAAGCGTCTGTTGGAGACGCTTGAGGGTGCCTCACGGTGAAGGGGCGCTCACAGGGAGTGTCAACTACAGGGGGTTCAGGCGAAAGGTGGCCTTGAAGGGAGAAGGAAGGAGGGGGCTGGAGGCCTGCTGAGGCCAGGCCCGGACCTGAGGCCGTCTGCCCCGGGCTGCGTCTGCTCTCGGTCTTGTGCTGGGGGCCCAGTGGGGAGGTTCTGTGGATCCTAGAACGTGCTCGTGGTGCCCTAGCCTGCAGGCGACCCCCGCTCCACCCCAAGTTTGGGAGGAGGAGCCCGCAGGATGGCAGGTGTGTGATGGAACCAGAGAGGTGAGAAGGGGGGAGCAAGGAGCCATCGGTGGAGCCAGGTGGTGGGGCAGGAGTGGATTGGAAATGAGTGTCTCAGAGCCACGGTTACCCAGAAGCTCTGGCATGACCTCCAGGGGGGCGAGGCTTGAGAGGGGGCTGAAGGCCGACAACCAGGCTCGCACGCTGCTGAGGGGCTTCACGAAGACAGTAACAAGGGCTTACACGACAGGACACGCACGCAGCATTGAGTACGGTGCTAAGCATCTTTAAATGGACTGGCTCATTTAATCCTCCAATAACTCCATAGCATATTCCACTCTCTGGACTTTCTTATGAAGGAAATTGAGGCCTGAGAGGTCAAGTGACCCGTGCCAAGACCTCTGTGATGCCTGCATGAGGACAAATATTGAGGGCGGGGGGATAGCCAGAGCCATCCTAAATCAAGATGAGGGGTTGCCACCAGGGCGGCTGAGTAACCATGGAAACACATGCGGGGGATGTGTCTGCCACCGAGAGGCACTGGTCGGAAGCTGGGATTAACACATCAGCTGGGTGCAAGCACACATGTCCAGCAGGGGTGAGACGTCAATCGAGGGGGCAGCAGCGGAGGCGGGCAGCAGCCCCGCTGTCCCCACCTCTGGGCAGTGGATTCCAGGCAGCAAGGCCGGTGGCTGCCCGCCCCAGGAGGCCGAGACGCACAGCAGCTGCCCCCACGCCCTGAGCCAGGCCTGTTCCGCACACGGGTGGTGTGATCTGCTGGTTCTCGCACACCCACGTCCTCAGAGATGGAGAGGGCAGCCCCTCGGCGAGAACCTTCCACCTGCCCGTCTCCTGCATCTGCAGCGAAATCCGCCTGGAATCACAGGCTTAATGTTTCCTGATCACTCAGCAGAATCCGCCACGAGAAAGCAAAGTGCATTGTGAGCAGACGCTGGGGGGCGCGCTCAGATCCTCTCACCCTGGAGCCTAGGGAGGCTCAGCGTGGATGCAGCGGGACCCCGAGAATGCAGGGTGCACCCCGGGCCCTGGAGCCATGAAGCACTGGGGCTCAGCCAGCACAGACAGGTTCTTGGGGGAGCAGCAGGCCAGGCAACCTAGAGGCTGGGGTGCTGTGAAACCCTACAGGGCCAGCTGTCCATGTTTGGGGGGGCCGAGGCCCAACTAGACTGACACGAGAACTGGATGCTTGGGAGGGACAGGGCCTGCCAGTCAGAGAGTAGAGAGTGAGGCCGGGAGGAAGCGGCCAGGAGACGTGCTCTCCAGCCAGCTGCCCCTGGGGTGAAGGAGTGCGGTCCTGCCGAGGGCCCTGGGGGATCTGGGGGGCTGGCACAGAGCACCTGCCTGAGGCACCCCGCTGGGGGGGGAGGGAGCGGGGACGCTCACGTCATGCAAAGCCTACTCCCCTGGCGCCGTGAACACCACACCGGGGCCCGTGGGCTGGGGGGGCGGAGGCTGGCACTGGACGCTGGCCTGCGCGCCCTTTGTGGAGAGGCGAAGGGACAGGGCCGTGCACTCCCAGGGTGTACTCGGGAGTGACTCACCCCGAGTCTCCTTTTCAGGGGTTGTCTTGCCTCTCAAACATAGACCTGTCCAAGGCCACGGCCACCCTGTGCCTCTCGCACCCGGCCCCACAAGCCCCAGGCCTGCACCCATTGTCCAGCCAGGAGGGCCGCGCGCAGGCACCCCGAGGCTTCCGTGCATGAGAGCGCCCAACGTGTTTGACGGAGGAAGAAACAGGCTCAGGGCCACCGCACACCCGCAGGGGGCGCTCTTCGCGCAGCTGTCCGCGAGATCGGAGCGTGGAGCGGTGCGCAGCCGGCGTGGCCAGACGCCGGGCCCTGCGTGAGAGGCCCAGCGGCCACAGCAAGGACCCTCACCCTCTTCCCAGAGCCTGCCCCTGTGCGTCTCAGCCCCTGCCGTCACCGCAGGGCGGGCATCGCTTCACTTCCTACTAGCTTAAGGACAACAGGGCGCCTAAGAAAAGCGCATCTTAACCGTCTCAGCCCCCGGGTGCGGCTGAGTCATCCAGCTCCGTGGCAGAAAGGGCTTGTGCAGGTAACCGGAACGGAGCCGCGGGCGCTGAGTCAGGGCGGGCGGAGACCAGGCGCGGGGATGGGGGCGCAGGGCGAGGAAGCCCTTTCCGCAGCAGGAGAGGAGGGCGGTTTACACGCGGATCCCAGCACTGCCAAGGGGCGAGCCAGCTCCAGCGCAGTCTCCTGGGCTGTGGGATGCGGAGTGTGCTGGGCGCCAGGGACCCACCACAGGTGCAAGTCAGCTCTGGCACGCAGGACCCGCAGAACCCAGCCTGACCCAGCGTGTGAGCCAAGGCCCTCATTTGGCAGGTGAGTGCGAGGGGTCCTCCCCGTGCTCCCCGCAGCCCGGCGCCCAGCCCTGGCATCCAGGGGCAGAGCTGGGCCGTGCTGCGGCCGCGTCACCCCACGTCACCCCACGTCCTTGCCTCCTGCGCCTGCCCCTCAGCAGCTCCCGGTGGGGGTTTGTTCACGAGTCTCGGGCCTGCTGTGCAGTCTGACCCGGCCTCCAGGCGCAGGGCCCTCGAAGGCCACACTCCACCGCCTCCGCGCTGTGACCCGCCCAGCTCGGCGCGTACGCAGCCCCAGCGCGCGCTGCCCCCCGCCCACGCGCTGCGGGCCCCTGGGTCTGCTCTCCGCGCTGCTCATGAGGAATGTGTTCCAGATGAAAGTTAGGGGCCCCCGGGGCATTGACGCGCCACAAGCCACTTCCTTCTGCTTTCAAGCCAGTGGCCCACGTGACCCACTTCCCGTCCCTCCGAGCCAGGTCGCCAGGGAGGGAGGCAGAGCGAGCTGGGGCCAGGCGGAGGGCGCCCTCCTGCAGCCGCCCCCTACTGTGGCCGCGCCCACCCGCCCTTCCACCCTGCCTCCCAGGCTCCCGCGTGCTGCCTTCCTCCTGCTCCGTGGATTTCTTCCCACCAGCACCAACCTGCGCTAGGTGTGCGTCCCCGCGCTCTCCCCCCCCCTCCCCCCAGGTTGCTCCTGTGGTGGGCACGCATGAGATCTGCACGTGGCCCACGCAGTCCCTTTCTCTGCCCTTCCCCCCGCTCCTCGCCGCCCTCACCCCGGCGGCCCACCCCTTCCTGCTGAATCACCCTCTTCTCCACCCTCTGGGACCCCACCCTTTCTGGGGTTCCTCCGGGTCTTGGCGTGCCCTTCCCAGCGCCCTCGCGGTAGCCCTGACGCTGTCTGGTCCCCTCCTGGAGACCCACTCTCGGTCACCCCGGCCTCGTCCCCTCTCCTGGAGCTCCCGCAGACCCCTCAGGCCCTCTGCTTTCTTGTCCGTGCCGGTCTGTCGGTGTTGCTGTCTCCCTGCCTCGTCATCCCCGGCCGGGCCTGGAGCAGGCCAGGGAGACGGCACCTGCTGAGCGAACAGACGTTTGAATTGACCCAGTCAAGGGAATCGGGCTGTGGCGTCCCCTTCCAGAAAACGGGGTCCCCAAGAGTCCGAGGACCAAGCTGCCTCCAAGAACAATGAGGTTAATGTTCTCGGCTCCCAAAGACCAGAAATCAAACAAAGCCAGCCAGAAGTCCACTCACGGACGCTTCCCCCCAAGGCCGCCTCTGACTCCATCCCCTCTGGCAATTAGCACATTTCCTGCCCAAGGCAGGCGCTGATGGCGGCTCAGGCCCTCGGAGAGCCAGGCTCTGGCCGCTTCCGAGAGATGTTTATTTCCACCTTCCCCTTCAGCCTGGGCACAGGCCACTCAGAGCTGAGAATGAGGAATCGCTTTCCAGCCTCGCCATGCATCAGCTGCCCGCGCTTTCTCAGCGAGATTTGGATTTTGATCAGTCATTTTTCTGTGATTGCATGTCAGGATCCTATTTCAGTGATGAAACCTTTTGAAGCCAGAAGCCTATTTCTCAAGTGCAGACGCTAAAAGCACGCATCGCCATGAGGCCAGTCTGGCCCTCTGGGCAGCCGGTGCAGGCAGGCTCAGCAGAGGGGGACTGGCTGCTGGGAACTGCAGGCGGCTCCCCGAGAGCTCTGTCCTGTGGCACAGTCGGGGTTGGCACACCCGGGTGTCTTGCAGCGTGGACTTTGGCCACAAAATACTGACCCCCACATGCTAGGCGGCTCAAGGCCTGGCAGACAGCGCTCTTCTGTCACCTAAGGACTCACTGCCTGTTTTCTAGATGGCCCGTGGCCTCAGGATGTGGATTGCACTGAGCCTCCGCCCACGACAGCCTACCCCACCCCATGGAATCTTGCTTGAGGACAGGCTGCTCCCCAGTGATGGAGGAGGGGGTGACTCATCGCTCATCCTGCCAGCAACCGGAGCCCATTGAAAGGGGCCTCAGCTCTTTTGAGGCCTCTTACCTCGCCAGGTGACACCACCTAGGCATTCCCTGGCTCCTGGTCCCACGAATGGCGTCGTCACCCCACGCAGACTGTGTCTGCTCCGTGTACAGTACTGCCCCATCGACCCTTCAGGACAGGCGGAGCCTCCAGGGAGGTCCCCGACCCGCGCAGTGGCCTTGGCCTTGACCCTGCCATCGTGCCAGCTTCGCCGCCCCCTCCCCAGCTGCATCTCAGCCCCGCTCCCCTACGCAAGACCACACGTGGCGTGTCTTAGCTTGACTCGTTCGTTTTCTTTCTGAACGATGTGTCTCTCCTCCCACCAGCTTGACTCACCCCCCCAATGTAGCGACACCTCTGACGCAGCGACACAGACTCGAACAAGAGGGCGTTGGAGTAGGTGACTCAGGGAGCCGAGGAAGGTTCACCAAGGCTCAGGACGCACCTGCCCACCCCCCCTCCCACCGCTCTGCGCATGCGCACATCCCTGCCCACTCCCCCCCAGCTCTGCGCATGCCCGAGGTGCCTTCCTCTACCTGGCCCCGCCCGGGAAGAAGTTTATCACCCATCTGCAGAGGCCGTGCCATTGCCGAGCTACACCCTTGAGCACCGAGGCTTCAAGGACCGAAGCCTGCTGGGGTGCCGGGAATTGTCTGCAGGTGTGAAGTCACGTGGGCCACGGGGAGGCACCTGCTGGGAACCCGCAGGCGGGGGGAGGGGCTGAAACCTCTCCCGGCAGGTGAACCTGGGGCGACTTGCTTCCTTCTCAGTCCCCTGGGGGAGCGGCCTCCCAAGGAAACTCTGCCCCAGCCCCTCCAGAGTCCTGGGCAGCCAAACACTTGAACCCCAGGGACAAAAGTAACAGTTAGGAAACAGTAACTTCGTCTGTCGTCATCGACCGCAAATGATTCATAACTTGATTTTCCTCACCTGTCAGAAAATAGGAGTTTTCAGTTCATTTTAAAGATTAATTTTTATACTTAACTCAGTGCCTAAAGTAGAGGGCTATTTAAATAATCTTTCAGTTCATTTCTATTCTAATAGTGAGATTAACAGACCTACCTAAGATTGAAGATTTTCTTTTCCCCAATTAATACCTCAGAATTAATTTATTATCGCGATTAATGAAACTAAAATAATTATTAATTGTGCCTGAATTATAATCAAGGCAACATTTTCTAAATTAAGATGGAATACCAAAACAAACACCATTCCTTCCAGCTCATGATATAATTGCAAAGACAGTCAACCTGCTATTTATCTAGAATATTTATTCAACCACATAATAAAACGTTCATTTTTAGGGAAAGTTCAGTTGCCA
The DNA here is from genome assembly GCA_004024925.1 of Scalopus aquaticus. Taxonomy (NCBI): domain Eukaryota; kingdom Metazoa; phylum Chordata; class Mammalia; order Eulipotyphla; family Talpidae; genus Scalopus; species Scalopus aquaticus. The sequence goes on along the minus strand of PVIJ01002883.1, from coordinate 40,415 downwards.
GCCACCCTGGTTTCTGCCTGAGCATCTGGTCTGTGAGTTTACCCTCTGTTCCCTCCTGCTGCTACAGCCAGTGACAGTAACACACTCCCTGGCACTGTCCTGCAGCTGAGTGCTCAGGCTGGATCGTCACTGAACCCCCCAAAGCAAAGTTCCGGGGCTCCCTGGTGTCCCAAGGGGTTAGTCATTCTTGGTATTTAGTCCACATTCATCGTCACTACATGAACTTTGTGTTTTGCCTGATTCTGCTAACAGAAATATGATAATAAATTAAATCCAGGGCCTCCCTGGTGGTACAGTGGGTTAAGTCTCAGCACTATGGAGCTACTGGCAGCCACTGCAGCACGAGTTCGATCCCCGGCCAGGGAGCTTCCCACAGGGCGCAGCAGACCTCTCTGTGTACTTCAATGGATCTGCCAGTTCTGCTCCCCACTCTGTCTCTGGGGAATCCTCTCACCCTACCCCCAGCCCCGCACCTCTGGCCTGGACCCCAGCTCTTGTCTGCATAAATAAATAAATCTTTAAAAAGTTTTTTTTTTTTTGAAGAGCGAAGGTGGGGGTGGGATTCTGAGAGCGATCACAGAACCCTCCAAATAGACGGGGCGGGGGCAGGCCCTGGGAGGGAGGCCGGGGCCCTTCGGGGACTGTCTGAACTGCCCTCAGTCTCCCAGAGCAGGCCCGGAGAAGCAGCCTGGAGCGGACGGCAGGGAGGCTGCGGCAGTGGAGTGAGTTAGTGGAGTGATTAATGAACTTAAAGTGATTATGGAGTGGCGTGGTCAGCGCCCCCGGGAAAGCCTGTGTGAAGGGCTCACAGCACCCCGCGCTGCCCCCACCTCCACGGACACAGCGGCCCGGGCTTGGGGACCCCCAGGCCCTCTGCCCCTTGTTATCTGGCTGCACATTTGCAGCTTTTTCATTTTTTTTTTTAAAGTTTTATTTATTTTTGCATACAAGTTGGGGTGCAGGCCAGAGGTGCGGGGCAGCGAGAGGGTTCACCAGGGACAGAGTGGGGAGCAGCACAGGCAGGTCCTCGGAAATACACGCTGAAGGGAGAAGTGGGTGAGGCAGGAGAGGTCTGCCGCGCCCTGTGGGAAGCTCCCCGGCCGGGCATCGAACTCACGGCTGCTGCCGACAGCTCCACAGCGCAGCGCTTAACCCCTTGCGCCACCAGGGAGGCCCTTTCATTTTTTTTTTTACCTATTTTGTTTTTTTTCTTTCTTTTTTTTCTCTTGGCTCATTTTTATCTTTTAGCAGACTTTATAGTAAACAAAGTGTGTCCCTGAGTTCTCTGAGTTGATGAAGCAAACTACTGCCCCCGAGGAAGGGGTCGGGGAACCCCCGTTTTGTAGCCAGTCACCAGCAGGTTGGGGGGGCCAGGCCTGGACCTGTGGGGTCTGGTCCTAACTCTGCATAGTTCGGGGCAGAGACTTGCAGAACAGGCCCCGGGAAGAGCCCCAGGCTCTTCAGGTAAGAGTGGGGGCTTCCCTTCACAGGGCCCGGGGTGATGTTGGGTGACCAGGACCTGGTCTGAGAAGCCTCTGAAGCCACCGCGTGGCCGTCAGGCTGCCCCACCCGGGGCGGCGATGGCTCCGCTGCCTGCCGCCGAGGGCTTTTGCTGTGAGCTTGTTCCTGAGCCGTCCATGTGCTCTCTGGCGTTTTCCACACTTGGGATTTATTTTACAGTAAAAAAAAAAAAAGTCTACCCCATGAGGACCAATTCCTCTTGGATGCCAAGACTGGATTTTGCCTATCAAATAACTCTTTCTAGAAAACAAAGATGTGCTTAAAACTTCCCAAGGAACCAGGCTTGTATAAACCCCCTTCTCTCCTCCTCCCTGGACTCAAAGGCCGGCAGCTCCCATGGGTGCTCCCGGGAGCTCGTGATCTGCCTGGTTTCCCCCAGGCCGTGAGCCCCACAGAAGGCGTTCTCACCCTAGGGTGCCACCAGGCTCTGGGGAGCTGAGGGTGGACCCCTCCGTCACTGCCGTGCCTCCGAGTCCCAGCCCACCAGATGGAAGCCCACCTCGCCGGCGGGCTCAGAGTTGGGGTCCGTGCAGTCGGGCCCTCATCTCAGCCTGGGGCCCCCGCCTCTCACCAACTCTACAAACCCCCTCGTGAGCGGTGAGCGTGCCGCTCGTCTCTCCATAAGCGTCTGGGTCGGTTTCTCCAAAGGCAGAACAGGGGTGAGGGAGCCTCTCCAGTTGTGCCTCCTCCAAGGGGCACTCAGGGAAGGGAAGCAGGGGCTGGGGGCAGGGGGCTAGGGGACCCCGCGGGCCAGAGGTCAGCTGCAGCCTGCTCCTTCCCAGGAGATGCGGGTTGAGGGGGTGGGGGCGGTGTCTCTGCAGCTCTGCACCAGCGCTGTCCCACGCCAAGGCAGGAAGTTTGCCTTTTGCATCTCCTTGCCAATCAGTCATAGGTGTGCGTGTGTGTGTGTTGGAGAAAGGCTGTTCCCATTCAAGGGGCCAGGCTGAGCCAACGCTTACAGCACCTGGGAGGAGGGTGACTGGTAAAGCTTCCTGGGTGGGCTCTCGCTCTCCAGCACCCTCTATATCCAGCCTGCAGAGCCCTTGGGGCAGGACCACCACCAGGGGCCTGCACCCCCAGAAGGCATGCCTGGAGAAGCAAATCATGTCTCAGATGTGCACAGGAGCAAGCACTCAGTCGGGCAAGCTCTGAGCTGCGGCTGCGCCAGCGAGCAAAGGCAGCTTGGCTACCTTCCCGCCCCCAGCCGCGGCGCTCCCCCACCCCCTCGTGGCTTTGGCCCCTGCCCCTTGGAGAGCAGAACAGTGGCACCAGAGGTCCCTTTGTGAGTCTCCTCTGCCGGCCCAGCTCCTGCACTAGCTGCTTTGGCCAGCACTGGCCAGCCCGAGCTGCAGATTCCATAGCCTTGGAAAACCCCACTCAAGTGGCGCTGCTCTTGCAGAATTTCTCCTTTACTATTTTTACTCATGCAAAGAAAAGAAAATCAGGATGCCTAAAATACACGGAAAGCACCTGTTTCTTAAACCCACTTTATGTTCCTGATTAAAAAAAAAAAAAAAGAAAGAAACCACCACAGAAAATAAATATCTCTTTGAAAACTGCATTCATCCAGAACAGGACTTCTATGCATATTGCAATTAGTGTATAATTAAGGTTGTTTAAGGTTTTCATCCTGTAGCATTATCAGACCCAGTAGGTCGACGCTGGGAGCACTTCAGGCATTCCCCTGGGGTGTGTGTGTGGAGAGGGGGTCTCTGTGTTTGGGAGAGTCCAAGAGGAGCCGTAGAGGCAGAGAGCTGTGTCCCCAGCCCGCCCGCTGCCTCCCACAGGGGTGAGGTCGGAGCGGCCAGGTGGGCGCAGCTCAAGCCCACACCCCTCGCTCCTCTCCTGAGCTCTCGGGTGTTCCTTCCTAGTACTTTCCTTGTAATAAGTCCTCCCAGTTCTTCTTTTAAGCAGCTACTTCCTTTTTTGATTTTAAGGAAAACGCGAAGTAAGTAAGAGCACAGGTGGCTGAGGGTGCAGGCGCACCCCCAGCCTGTGTCCCCCCGACACCTTCCCTGCAGCCCTGTTCTGCCTGCTCTCTCCAGGCTGGAGACCCTGGGCAGGGCATCTCTGGGGGTCCTGCATGCTGTGGGTGGCCCTGCCTGAGCCCACGGGCTCCGAGACCCTCAGCATGACCCAGAGGACCCTCAGCGGGACCGCTGTGCCGTGGGCTCGGCCCGGAAGCTGCTTCCTCGCTGCTGGGTCTTGGTCCCGGCTGCCAAGCGGAGTTGGGGGTCAGGCTGCCCCCCGCTGCCCCTGCCCTCAGGCCGGGGCTGGCAGGCTCCTTGGTGAATGTGTCTGAGGACACGGGCTTGCCCTCTTGCGGGGAGGGCTCCCGAGGAAGCCTGTGCACTTTCAAACAGGCCAGCTGGGCTGTCCCCGTGGTCACTTGGCCGCACAGACCAGATCAGCGGGTCCTCGGCCAAGAGCTTGCCTCCCTCTGGGTCCCTCTGGGAGGCTGTGGGAGGCCCAGGCACCCAGAGGGGTTAGTGGCCCGTCTGTTCCCGCACTCGCAGCGCACGCCTGACACGCCCACCCGCTGAGGAGCAGCCCGGTGCCCGCGCTGCGCAGTCTGCCAAGCAGCTTTGCCGAATGAGGCGGCACAGAACCTCGTCCACTGGGCCGCCCGCCGGGCCACGGCCTCACCTCTCTGTCTCAGCCCGGGGCCCGCTCCCGGTAAGCCTCGGAAGGCTCCTGCCCAGCCTGTGGGGCCGTCAGCGCAATCACAGACCAGGTGAGCCCAGGTGAGCACCTGCCTGTGCTCCCGGGAAAGTCTGCTGAGTCCCGGAGAGGGAGTGACTGTAAGGACCTCAAGGGGGAAAACCCACACCTGGCTGACCTTTGACCCACACCAGGGAGGCTTAACCTGGGTGAGAGCGAGAAAGTTGGGCAGGTACAGACTGGTCTAGGCGGGCTTCGGCCTCGTGTGCCCGAGGGCATGAGCGAGCGTGTCCAGGGGTGCATAGGCGCAGCGAGCCCGGCGAGAGGGGCCAGGGCCCGCAGGAGGCTCAGTGCTGGCCTGGTGGGCTGGGCAGGGCCCTGGGCGGGCAGGCACTGAGGTGGCAGGGGCATTGCAGGCAGCTGCCGGCGGGGTGCCCGAGCCCCAGCTGGCCTGGTCTTGGAAGAGTCTCAAGGTCACTCCCCAACTGTGGCCTGCGCCTCTCAGAGCAGGCAGCTGTGTCCACCCAGCTGAGCTGTCAAGGGGGCCCTTGTGCGGTCTGGGGGAGATATCCTTAGGCTTCCACACGCGCCTTTGGGTGCCTGAGTTCTGGAGGCAGTGGGGTGCAAGGGGCATTGCGCCCTGGCAACCCCGCCAACTTCCTTAGTTGGGGGTGGGCAGCCTGACGACTCTGCCAGCTACCTGCGCCCCAGAGAATAAGGGTCAAGGCCAAATCACACCCCTGCAGAGAAGTCTGGGGTCTGGGCTTATAATGATGGGCTTCGGTCGGCCTGTGAGCCGCACGCTTTGGGCCACGCAGAGCCTTGAGAAGCCAGACCCTGGGCGGGGGCGGGTGAGCAGCCCACACCCTGGGTCTGGCCTCCCAGGGCATTCGGGTGTGGGGGACCTCAGGGCCAGCTCGGAATCTGCAAGAAGCTGGAGGAGGCCGCATTCCTGGTAGGCTGGCGTGGGCACTGGGGCCGGGGTGTGGAGACTGCCGTCCCCAGCACCTCCCTCCGTGGCTTGTCCGCGGCTGTGCCCCCCCACCTGGTCTTCCCTGGGGCCTCTGCGTGTCCATATCCTCTCATCATAACTCAGCCAGACTGGATGCAGGCCCACCACGGGCCTCGTTCTAACTGGTCACTCTGCAAAGCCCTTCTGCAGTCAGCGGCCACATCCTGAGGTTCTTGGGGCTGGATGTGAACGTGTGAATGTGGGGTCACGATGGAGCCATCACAGTAAGTCCCCAGAGGACAACCAGGATAGTGTGATCAGGGAGAAGGGGTGCAGACAGCTGAATCCCGAGACGCCCACACTGATTCCTAGCCTCGTCAGGCGGCCAAGACCAGAACAGCACGAGTGTGTCCAGAGCCGGAGGCACGGAGGATCTCTGAGGAAGAGGCTGCGAGAACCCCAGGGTCTCCCAGACACAGGGTCCCTCAGTGACCCCCACCAGCAGCTCCTGAGACCACCATCTCTCACGCGTCACGAGCAGACCTGCCACGAGGGCCTCTGCCTCTTTCCTCTTCATCTCCGGGTTTCCCGCCACCTTTTTGGGCACCTGGAGCAGATGTAAGGTCTCTCTCAGCTACTCCATCGTCCCTTCGTTGCGCACCTGTCCGCCCCGCTGACGGGCCCTTCTGCCTGCCTGGCGAGGCCTGGCTGGTGCCGGACGTCGCTGGTGTTGGACTTGAACCGCATGGTCCTTGTCCTGGCGCGACTCGCGGCTGGGGCTCCGGTCAGTCTTTTGAGCTTGCCTTTGGCTTCGCTGTTCACCAGGACATCCTTTGTTCAGGGGGATGTAGCCCCCCTGTGAAGATGGGGCGTTTGGGGACTCTCCCTGACCTGCTCTGCACTGCGAGGCATTTCCAGCTGGCTGAGGGGCGCCCGCTGCTCTGAGGGCTCTGGGGCTACTCAGGGCCACGACTTTCTGTGCCCTTTCTGCAGCCAGTCCTGCAGAGATGGATTTGTGTTCACAGACCCCGGGGGCCCTTCTGCGGGGTTCTCTCTTTGTGTGGGCACCCCTCTCCTCCCGGGTTCTCTGACCACCGTCAAGCCCTGGCAGCCTCGGCTCCCCCAGACCCCAGGCTCAGCTGAGTTCCTCTTCCTGCGCTGTGGCCTAGAAGGGCCTCCAGGAAGCCTCCCGGCGCCCCAGCTTGCCTCTCTCACTTTCCTTCTTGCAGGGACCGGCGCTGCACTGCCTGGGGCTGCCATTGTTCGCCTGGAGCCCCTGCCAGAGCCGGGACTGCTGGCATTACTTACAAATCTGCACTACAGCCTCAAAGTCAGATTCGGAAACTTAGAGCCGTGAGGCAGCCTTCTAGCATCGGACAACCACTGGGGCTGGTGTGTCTGTTTCATGCAAACCCTGCACTGCCTGAGACCCGCGCTGCAGGGCGGACGCGAGGGCACCGGCCTCTGGGGCACCAGGCCTGTGGCCTCAGATCTTGCAGCCCAGTGCAGGTCTAGTTTCTGGAAGCTTCCCTCCTGCCACGTCCCAGCCCCCGCCTGAGCTCGGAGCGGGAGGGACGGGCTGGTCGCATGTGTAGCCACGGTCACATCTGCCCACAAGGCGCACTGGCTCAGCACGCAGCCTCCAGGAGAGCCTGCTGAGGTCTGCGGAGCCGGGGGAGCTCAGTACCTGGGGTCCACCTTCAGGAGCTTCTCGGTGAGGTCGGCTCCCAGGCAGAGCCTTGGGGCTGCTCGCCTGGTTTGGCCTCCCCGGTCCTCACCCCCCAACGCTGACTTCATCTTGTAGACATCCAAACGTGCACAAAAGGGGGGCCATGAAACCTCACAGGCCATCCCCTAGAAGGACCACTTTGCTTCCCCTTGTGGGTTTTGCTCAAGTTTTTTTTTTTTTTTAAAGATTTATATTTATGCATACAAGCTGGGGTACAGGCCAGAAGTGTGGGGTGATGAGAGGAGTCACCAGAAACAGTGGGGAGCAGAGCAGGCAGATCGACTGAAGCGCACTGCTGAGGGGAGCAGCGGGGGGACAGGAGAGGTCTGCTGCGCCCTGTGGGAAGCTCCCTGGGCAGGTATTGAACTGGTGCTGCAGTGGCTGCTGATAGCTTCACAGTGCTGCGCTTAGCCCATTGTGCCACCCGGGAGGCCCTTGCTCGAGTGCTTTTTAAAGTAAGGACAGATACGTGGACAGTTCGCCTGCACGCCCTCACGCCCACATCTCTCCTGTCTGAGCACATTTTCGACACGCTGGAGTCACACTCAGGAACATCAGCAGTAACTCAAAAACTTCACCTGTTCCTGCTCCAGAGTAAAAGCCCCCCTCAACTTCTTCACGTTGGCCTGTCCCGGTCTCTTCGGGCCAAGCATGTGCCCGTCACGCCGCTCAAACGCTGGGCAGGCCAGCGAGTGCCCCCCCGTCCTTGATCTTTATCGGTGACCCCAGACCGGTGTCCCCTGGGGTGCCCCTTCTGTCCTGTTGTGCTTCGTGGAATGTCATTTTGTTGGGGGGAGGGGCGTCCTGAACACCCTCCACAAGCAGGTTTTATGGACCCCACCCCAGACCAACGAGATCCAAGACACCACGGACTACAAACCCCATAATGTCACCCCACCGGGGGGAGGGTCCTGGGGGCAGTGGGGTCAGCAGCCAGGCTGGGTGCAGAACCAGTCACGTGGGCTTCGGGGGCTTGTTTTTTCGCTGGTTTTCAGCACACTACTGGTGTCGCCCTGTAACACTCTCACTTGGGCTTAGCCTCCTTTACTTCCTGCAAACTGCAAGTTAGGGCTCAGCTTGAAGGCTTTTTGGTCATCTAGCAGGAGGCCAGTGTCGGCCGCCGGGCCGAGGGGCAGGCAGCAGACGCCCGCTGTGAGACCAGGGCCTTGGGCAAGCGGACTGAGGGCCAGCCTGTTTACAGAGTGGAGACTCTCTGCTCCCCTGCTCCAGCTCATCGGTGCACCCCCAAACACGCCCCGCTCACTGTGCCTTCTGTTCGCTCTACTTGGCCAGACTTGCTGAATTTACCTCCCGAATTGGCACTGTAAACACAGATAAATTAAAAAAAATTTTTTTGAAATTTACAATGATAATATTGATGGTGCTTTCTCATGGCCCATCTGCAGATCCTTGGGAGGGGTCACCAGTATGACTCCGCTGATCTTCAGGGCTGGGAGCTCAGCGCTCCCGGAGAGGCCCCACGGGCAGGGCGGGCAGACCCAGCCCAAGCAGTGCCGGGAGGTGTGCATGGCCGAGACGTGCGGCCCAGCTACTGACTCGGCAGTTAAATACCACCTGATGGCAACCTGGGCTCCTGGATTGGGAGGTGCAGCCGGGCCCCAGCTCATGTAACCACAGGGCAAGGCGCCAGGGCAGGCACTCGGTTTAGAGCCGCAGGATGAGAGGCCTGCCCGCCTTAGTCTGGGAAGCCTGCCGAACCTCCTTGAGCCGGGAGGACTGGCCCCAAGCGCAGCTTCTCAGCCCAGCCCGGGCCATTGCAATAACGAAGCCTCACTGTCTCGAGCACATGAGCACGGGGCATCTTTCTGATTTAGAAATTTACTGACATGGTGGTCTTACAAAGACATACACATCTGCACCCCATTTATTTACGTACTCAGTGGGTCAACGTCACCAGCGTGAAGGTAGCTTTTGTTCTAGAAACCTGGAGGCTGTCAGAGGGTCTACAGGCAGCGCAGGCGCAGACGCCGCCCTGGTGCCGCCTTCTCACCCGAGCGGCCCCGCCAGTGTGATTGCCCCGAGTTCAGGTGCAGGAAGGCGTGGCAGAGCCCGAAGGCTCAGGCGGCCGGGAAGGAAAGGGGAAGGCCACCCAGCGCCGGCCAGGCCGCCTGGGCCTGCGTGACGCCCACGTCTCTCCCGCGCCATGTTCCCCAGGGCGCAGCCAGACAGCAGAACTGCACTGGGCACGGAAGAGAAGGAATCAGCAAAGTTTGTCTTCCAGGGTTTCGCTGCAGGATTCTACCTTCGCCCTGCTGAAGGCGACCCACCGGATACATAAATAGGTGGGGCGCAGTGCAGGCGGCTCCTGAAAGTCCTTCCGCTGCGGGCTCACCGGCGCCACTGCTGCTGTTCCTGCTGGACTGTCAGTTCCCCTTCCCGCCCCGGGCCTTGGCACACGCCGCTCCCGCAGCCATTCGGCACCTAGTTCCTGCTCACCCGCCGATTCCAGGCCCACGTGTGTGCTCAGGGAAGGCCTTCCTGGCTGGCGCGGGCCACCTGTCACCTGCCACAGAAGTGGCACATCAGTGGCTGCTCTGGCCGTGGCACAGAGTCACCAGGTCATGGGCAGGGTCCGAGACGTGAGGCTTCTGTGTCCCCCATGGCTTCAAGTGCCCACCCGAGGCCGTGTGCGCCACGGGCCGCCTGCCCAGTGTGGCTCCCATTCCCGGTCAGTGACTGACTTCCCACGACTCCGTGGCTGCCCGCCTCTCGGCACCGGTGTGGGGGTGCGCTGGCCCCTCTCCCACCAAACTGGGCGCACCGGCGGCAGCCCAGACTCTTCTTTCATCTGCATTTGGGGGAGGCTGGGAGGGCTGTCAGGGAAGGACTGGTTCCTTCCAGGCCCGCGGTCCACTGCACCCCCATCCTCGCTACTGCCTCCCTCCTAGCCTGAAGGCTCCCAGAATTGCTGCCACCGTCACTGGATCCAGGGGGCATGAGAGGACGGCCCCCCATCACGGCCCACTGACGGGCCTTCATTCTGAGGGTATCCCCTCCCTCCACCTCTTGCTTCCCACCTTTCTGTGCTCTTCTGAAATAAGTAGAATTAAATAGGTGTGCGCCTTGTTTTAACTTTTTCCTTGCAAAATCTGCCGCCCTGACTTACCGGTGCCGGAAACACAGGAGTGAGAACTCAGCTCCGGGGTGAAGACCCAGCTCCCAGGCCAGGTGTCCGCCGGCTGCTCTGGCCTGGCGGGGCTTTCCCTCGGGCGCTGTCCCCACTTCTGCATTCCCCACAGACCAGAGGCCCCATTGGGCTAGCCCAGGAGGCTGAGGTCTCCCCTTCCTAGCTGGGATTTGCCTGCCTCTCCCCTCCTGGCCTCACTGGATTCCCGTATCCACTCAACAGCCAAGGGGGGTTAGGCAGCCAAGGAGGGGTTCCACACCCAGGAAAGCACACCCACCCCTTGCTCTGCACCCTCTCTGCCCACTTCCTGGGGATCCTGGCCCATCCGGGCACTAAGAGTCAACCTACCCTTCCCTGGTGTCTGTCCTATCGCCTCCCCGCCGCTGGCCTGGCTAGTCTGGTGCCCTGGACACCCCGACCCTGGGGAGCTGCTCAGGTCCTGTTCGTCGGAGGAATGGAGGACCCTGCGCGCGGTGGACTCCTTCAGGAACCTCTGGTTTGCTGGGCTCCAGTATGCTCCTCCTCGGGAACCCGACTTGGGGCTTAACACCGCCAGGCATCAGGCGCACCCCGTGCTGTGCACCCCACAGGCTGCGCAAAAGGCTGAGTCCTTGTGGTTGCCCTGTCTCTCCAAGTCCCCCGCCCTCCCAGGGCGCACCCCTCTCCTTTTCTGCACTCCGGCCCAGGCGGCCCGCGGACTCGAGGCAACCCCGCAGCGAGTGAGGGGGCCGCCCCGCCGGGCGCTGCGCCCCGTGTCCGTAGGTGCGCGGGGCTGCAGCCGCGGGCCGGGCGGGGCCGGGGGCCGGTCCCTGCTCGAGGGCGGGCGCCGCCCGGGCCCGTCCCGCCTCCCGCCGCGCTCCCGGCCTTTCCCATCCGGCCCGCGAGCTCCGCCCGCCCCGTCCCACATGACACCGCCTCCGCCGCAAACTTTTCCTCCCCATCCTGTCGCGGCTCGAAAGGAATGGAAAATGGCGGCCTAGGCGCGGAGTTTCCTGCCCGGGCGGCGGCGGCTCTCGCGGCGGCACCATGACGCGCTGGGTGCCCACCAAGCGCGAGGAGAAATACGGCGTGGGTGAGCACGCGCGCGCCCGCCGCCCGCCGCCGTCGGCTCGCCCCAACTTCCCCGGGGCGCAGCGGGGTTCGCGGGCGCGGGCGGGGGCCGGGCAGGCGCGGCGGCGGGACTGCGGCGTCCCGGCCCGGCCGTGCCGGATCGCGCCCCTCGCGCCCCTCGCGCCCGGTGGCGGCGCTGCCTGCTCGGGCCCTGGGCGCACGCACGCGGCCCCGCGCCCCCGCCGGAGACCGGGCGAGTCGCGACGGGGAGCCGCGGCGTCGGGGGGTCGGGGGTGTGGCTTCCCGCGGACGGCCCAGCCGCGGTAATTCTGGGCGCGCACCCCCGGGGGTCACCCGCCTCCCAGGCGGCCTCTCGCCCGGGGGTCCCCGCTGCCCGCGGCCGACGCTGGCAGTTTCGTGGGCCGTGCCAGGAAGCCCGGGTCATTGTTCTGCCGCGCCTTTTGGCCCATGGATGAAGTTGAGTTCTGTTGGGGGGGTTCCAGTTGACAAGATCAAAGCCAAGGACTCTGCTGAAACCCAGGGCGGTGGGGGCGCAACCTGGGTGGGCCGCGGGGCCCTAGGGGGGCCCTTCCTGCTGTGCGGACCCGAAGAGCCTTTGGGGAGGGCTGGTCTGCTCTGGCTCTTTGTCATTTCCTGAGAGGAGTGGGGGGATCGGGTTGCAAGTTTACATTTTGGCCCTAGGAGCATTCCAGAAAGCCTGGCGCGCTCAAAGGCAAAACAAACAGACCCTCAGCGCTGTGGGCTCTGCTGTCAGCTCCAGGGTCTGCAGCCTGCCCTGCCAGGGCTGTGGCTCCTGCTGGGTCACCTGGCGGCCCAGCCTGGGGCTGCTTTCTGGAGCCTCTATCCTCCCCGGTTTCAGCCTCTCCCCTCTCTTTAATCCAGGGGGTCCGACCCCCTGCAGCACCTGGCAGCCAGGGCTCAGCCCTCTGTAAACTTGGCCTCCTGGCTGGCACGTTCTGGGCCTTGGGCAGCCCCGCTGTCCCCTGCCTGCTCCGGGAGCCCCTCCGGCCGCCCCGGCCCTCTGACTCTGGGGAGCTGCCTGGGTCACTGGGCCCCAGGGCGCCCGCCTGCTGCGCCCGCAGTTGCTCTACTCTGTGAGTGTCGATGGGTGCCAGCAGCCCGCAGGGGCAGTGGGAACTCCGTGGACAGTCCTCGGCTCCTGTGAGCCCACTTTGGCGTGTGTCACGCGTGGAGCTAGGGATCTTCATGCTTCAGGACACACTTAGAGATCCCTCCAGAACCACCTACCCCCTTTAGAGAGGAGGAAACTGAGGCGCAGGAGCGCCCGCTGTGCGGGGAGTGCAGGCGTGTGCTTTCTGCCTGGGGCTGCTGCAGCCTGCGCCCCAGCGGTCCCCTTCACCTGCCTGGGGCCAGCGTTTGGGGTGGGAGCTGTGTGGCGCTGCTGCAGTGGGGTGACAGTGGGGTCCAGGCTTGAGGACCCTCCTGTATGAGAGCACGGGCGAGACAGAAGGAGCAGCAGGAGAGGTGGAGGAGTTGCTGGAGCGGCGGGGGCAGAGGGGCAGGGGCAGCCGGCCTGTGGGGGGCAGTCAGCAGGTCCAGCACGGTCAGGACCGGCCCCCTCGGTCCTGGGTGGTGGGGATGACACCTCCCATTTTCCAGAGGCAGAGAGGAGAGATCGTTCACCCACACACCGCTCAAAAATGTAAACTTGGCCTCAAAGTTTTGGATTGAACTGTGGCGTTCGCACCCCACTGTGCCCCAGGAGATGGGGAGGGACGCGTGGGGCGCCCGGTGCCCCGCGTGGTGCCTGCAGTGAGCGCACGGCAGCGCGGCCTCCCTGAGTGTGACCAGCCTGGCCTGCGCGGGGAAGGCCGGGGGGCGCGTCCCCAGGTGGAGAGAGCCGGGTCTCCCCCGGCTGAGCAGGGCACCAGGGAGAGCAAGTGCATACCTGGGTCTTTCCCACGGAAGTCATAAGCTTCCGGAAGCTTCTCTGCATCTGCAGTGGTGACTCTAACATCACACCTTTGGCCAATCCTTTGATTTTCAGAAAACTTGTGTGTTGGAAAGTTTCCAGAGAAGAGAGGTGTCTGGAAGGCTTTGCCAGGCAGGTGTAGGCAGGTAACTGCAGTCCTGGGGGACGCTTGGAGATGCAGGTGCAGGTGGGGCGAGGCAGCTCACCGGGGGGTGCGGATGTGCTCAGCAGCGGGGACCTTTAAATAACCAGAGCCCGATGTGTGTGAGGGGTGGGCGTGGGGGCAGATCTGGTGCAGAGGGCAGCTGAGGATGTGTGCCCGGACTCAGCCAGGGACCCCCTTGTCTTGGATTTTGTGCCACTGCTTCACCTGGTGGGGGGGTGTGTGCGCTGGACTCGGGGATTCAGTCCTGTTGGCGGATGGGCTATTTCTGCCTTAGGCAAAACTGGCCACCGCCACCACCCCCTTTCCAACCCCAGTATTTTTTTATTTTTTTTGGGTGGGGGTGCCCAACAACGGGGATGTGTTTCAAGAGGTGGGACTTTGGATCTGTGGGTGGGCCTGGCTTCTCCCATGAATGAATCACGAGGGGAAAGAAAATGGTAAAACTCCATCTCATTTGGAAACATGAATCACTGCTCATTGTTTGAAAGGACTTGGACTCTGTTAGAAGCATTGTTTGTAAATGAGGCGCCCTAGTTATTTATTTATTTTGTAAAATTGGGGAGAGGAGTAAACGGCTGATGTGCTTGCTCAGCAGAGGCAGAAGTGCTGGTTCTTGGGGTTCTTCCACCGGGGGTGCCTGTGAAATTCAGCAGGCTGTTAATTTCCCGCCTGCAGCCTGGCTCATTAACACAGGCGGGAACCTCGACCTAGCTGTCACCCCAAGGGGTGACACTCCCCCCCAACCCCTGGTCTTATGTCCCAACATCAATAAAATTGGGTTCCTCTGGCTCCTGGCTCTTAAGAGTAGGGGAAAAGATGTGAGGGTGGTGTGCTCACACTTAGGGGGGTGTGGGCGGCAGAGTAATGTCCCCTCCCTGGCCCCCGCCCTCATGTCTGGGCCCTAATGCCCAGAACCTATGACTTGTTGTTACTGTTCCCTAAGCCTGAGAAGTCTTGCAAATGTGCGCGGGTGCAGAACCAGTGTAGTAACCGGTAAGCGATTGGGGCACGGCCTTTGGCAATTTTGAAACCCCTTTTGCCCGGTATCAGTGTGACACGGTGAAAGGGACTTTGCAGATGTGATGATGGTTATGAGGTGTGGGGAGAGCAGATCCTGGATGACCAACCTGGGCCCCCAAAGTGGAGAACCTTCTCTAGCTGGTGACTGGGACCTAAGAGGAGCCCTGGAGTCAGAGATTCTGAGCCTGTGTGTGTTGGGGGGACTCCTGCACAGTTGCTGATGTGTAGGGGACCCAAGCGGAAGGACCAGACAGGCACCCCAGGGAGCTCAGGGCGCCTCGCGACGGCCATCGAGTACCTGGGGCCCCGGCCCTGCCCTCCCAGCCGCACTCTGCCCACGGCGGGTTGGGTCTCCCGCCGAGCCCGGCCAGCCTACACCTGGACCTCAGGCTGTGGGATAACAGCGCTGGGTGGTTTCAAGTTGCTGAGGTGGGTGCTGTGTTCCGACGGCGCGGGGACCCCACAGCGGTGGCGGCGCGGCTTGGGGGCCCGTCTCCGGCGCTTAGCTTCGCTGTGAAGCAGCTCGCCCCGTGCACTCTGGTGTGCGCCTCCGCGGCCGCCTGCGCTTGGGCGAGGTGACGCGGACTCCCTTCCGCAGCGGCCCCCCTTCCGCAGCGGCCCTTCTGCTGCAGGGACCCCGACTTCCTGCCCTCAGCCTCTGCGTCTGGGAAGGGACGCCGGGCCTGCCCACCGCAGGGGCGGGGACCCCGGGGCAGTGGAGCACACTGCGCTTTGATGGCTCCAGCGCGCAGGCAAGCGCTGCGTTTGGGGATGTTTTACTTGGTGCAGCGAGCTCCGTGACCACGCCGGCTGCTGGAGGGACGCCCCCCAAAGTTGGCTCCTCACCCTGAGTTTTGACAAGATGTGGGGGGGCCGTGACGTTGACGTGGCGTTGGGGAGCCTGTGTATGCGGCTTAGCTCAGAGCGAGGGCGACGGCTGGGCCCGGGAGCCCCCAGTCGGGAGCTGGAGCAGCCAGCACGAGGCCACTTTGGGAAAGAAAACTTCTATTTGGTCACGAGTAGATAGGGGGGCAGTCTTCCTGCCCCGGAACTGCAAGAAAACAAAACCAAAAAGAAACCCAAACCCAAATGAGGGCATGTTATATCTCTAGCAACCTGATTTTAACTGGGAAACAAAGTTTTACTGTGCTGCCGCGCCTGTGCGGGGTGTGACGGTTTCTCTGTGACCCCTGAGGGCGCAGGGGGGGACCCGGAGGGACAGGCCGCTGCGGAGCCCTCCGCGGTGCCCAGTGTGCCCCCTCCCGTCCGCCCGTCCTCGTTTTTGCTCTGTGACCTGTGTCCAGGTAACTGTGGCACGAGCGGCGGGGGGCTCAGGCGCGCGCGGTTCCCGGCGATTTCTGGGGTGGGGAGGGGAGCGCAGTGCAAGCCGGAGCATCTCCCGCCCAGGAGAATTGGCCCTGCAGCCCCTGACCCCTGACCCTTGACCCCGGGGAGGCGTTCACCTTAAGTACCTGGAAAAGATCCTCGAGAGAGAAACAGGGCTCGGGTTCACTCCGCCTTCGGGGGCCGGGGGTCTCGGGTCTGGTGTCCCTGCCTTCAAAACGGGGGACGCCGCTCGGCCTCTTGGGGGTGGCTGACCGGAAGGTCCTGCCGCCGAGTCCCTGGCGAGGCCGGCGCCGGCCCCCGCGCCGCTGGCCCGAGTGCGCGCCACGCTGGGCACGCTGGGGGGCAGGTGGGTGCGTGCAGGAGCCTGGGCCCCTCGGGCTCCCCCGGGGCTGCTGCTGACCGTTTGTTTCCTCCGCTGAGGCCCGAAGTCCCAGGGGAGGGCGTGGCTGGCCCCCGGGGCCTCTCGCCTCCGCGGCGCCGCCATCTCCCCGTGTCTGCCCTCGCCCGCCCCTCCTGTTGGGCGTCCCTGCACCCCAACTCCTCAGAGGGAACCCCAGTCGTAGGGGAGAGGGCCCCCTGCACCGCGGCGTCTTGCCTTCGCCTCTGTAAGACCCGATCGCCAAGTGGGAGACTGAGAGCTCTGAGACCCCCGGGCTTCTGTCTTCGGAGTTTGAACTTCGGGGGACGCAGCGCGGCCCCCCGCGTGGCCCCCAGAGCTAGGACGGTCAGGACGTTTTACCCCGATGTTCTCCCAGCCTCCGTGGCAGCACCAGGCGGCTTGTTCGCTCAGGCCGTCGGTGCCGCGCTGCGCAGAGGCGAGAGTGAGGTGGGGCCTCACCCCAACGTGCACCTGCGCGCACAGGCGCACGCAGGCGCACCCACGCACAGGTGCATCTGCGCGCACAGGCGCACACCCGCACAGGCGCACCCGCGCACACAGGCGCACGCAGGCCGTGCGCGCGCGCACACAGGGCTCAGGGAAGCTGAGTGGCAGGGAGCCGAGCTGTCTGAGTCACCCGCGCTGCCTCCAGGCGCCGTCCAGCCCCCGCCGTGCTCCCCTGGGGGTCGAATTCGGCGAGGAGACACCTTGCTGGACATGCTTCCTGTTTCCTGCCGCGTTTGTGTTTGGGGGTGAGTAGGGCGGCCAGGCCCACTCTGCTTCCAGAATCCTCCCTTGCACGCTGTGGCGGCAGCAAGGCCGGGCCGGTGCTATGACCCGGGCAGGCGGGTAAAGAGCGTCCTGAGCCCTGGGCGCTTTTTCAGGCTTTTCATGATCTTTCTGCACCATTGCAGAGAGGCGACCAGGCGCAGGGGCGGGGGGCTGTCAGGCCTCTCAGCCCCCCTGAGTGTTCACTGTCGGGGCTCTCTGGGGTTCTCCCGTGGTCTCTACTGTGCTCTGCGGGAGGGTCCTCTCCGCTCCCCTCTATGCGCCATCTCTGGCCCAGGTGCGCCCGCTCACGCCCGCCCACGCCACACCGGCTGCCGCCATCAGGCCGCGTGTGAGACCACAGGTAGTGTAGTGGCCATTGATGCTAACGTGGGCGCGCGGGCAAACCTGAGCGCTTCCCTTTACCCTCCACACGCTCACCCACCGGGAGCAGCTCCAGGGCGCTCTGGGCTGTGGTGACCCGGACTGGAGGCCGCGCCCCGCGCCCAGTCACCCCGGCTCGGCCCACAGGGTCCCCACTGGGCGGCCGCGGGGTGGGGCCGGGCGCCTGGCTGCTCCGCGGGGACACTCGGTCTGCGGCCGCAGATGGTTCGCCCACGCGGATGTCTGTAGCTTGTTAAATTTTCATTTGGGTGCCTTGGGGAGAAAGAGGGGTTTCTTTTGACATTTGGGATGAGCGGAAAGCACAGTTTGGGGGCGGAGAGGTCCCCTGGAGCCCTGCCTCGCCTCCGCGGCCGGTGCCTCCGCGCCGGTGTCTCTCCTCTGTAAGGCCGGTGAGCGCGAGCCCTGGGCGGGCGGTTCTGGGGTCCGGAACTCTGGCGCCCTCGCGGGTGTCGTCCCTCCTCGTGGGCGAGCCGTCTCTCGGCGCCCTGCCAGCCTCTGCTTCCCCAGCCTGGCCCCGGCCCCGACTCTGTTTCCTGGCCTGGCTCTGGCTCCCGCAGCCTTCGCTGGAAGCGGAGGGTGGAGGTGAGGTGCTTCGGGGCTTCCCGAGAACCTCGCTGCTGGCAGGAGTGGGGCCCTGGAGCCGTCTCCCCTCCCGTGCCTCTCGGGCGCGGCTCCTCTCGCTCCGCCCCTTCCCTGCCTTTAGACCCACCGGGTGACCGGGTGGACTGGCCTGGACACCTCGGAGTGGGCAGTGCCCAGGGTGTTCTGCCGTCACAAACAACCGGGATTTGCACCGTGAAAGTCTGTCCTTCGGGGACGCGGGGGTGGGGGTGGGGCAGGGCGCAGGCCCCCACATTTGGGGTCTGGGCGCCTCCCATTCTCGGCTCCCCTGGGAGCGTGGGCCCCTGCTTCTCCCGTGACTGGGAGAGAAAGCGAAGGGCAGTTGGCAGAGGTTCTTCCTGGCTGGCTCGAGGGGCGCCCGCCGTCTGCTGGAGCCCTGCTCCCGCCCCGGCCTCTGGCCGCCCTGCGGCGCTGGGGCTTCTACGAAGAGGAGGGCGTGGTGCTGGGGCCGCTGCCCGGTCCTCACTTCCCAGAGAAGCGGTGACGGGCGTGGGCTTTGTGGGCGTCCGGCGCAGGACTGGGAGTCCCCGGGCAGGGCAGAGGCCGCGGAGGACAGCTGCTTCCGCCGCAGCTCACCGTTGGCCCCGGCCCCAGGCCTGGTCTGTGCGTCCTCGCCTCGGAGGCCGGGCTCTGGCCGGACCGGCCGGGCCTGGGCCCTTGGTCTCTGATTGCCGTGTCTCTTTTCCGAAGAGGAGGGGTCTTGAGAGTCCACTCTGTGCAGCTGTGCATGCGCCGAGAAAGGGGTCACGTTCGGCCTGGGACGCGGAGAACGGAGTGTTAGCTGGAGGCGCGCCCAGGGGCGGGGTGGGGAGCGCGACGGGGTCGGAATGGCGGGGATCCAGCGCCAGGTGCAGCGCAGGCCCCTCAGCGCCCCTCCGGCCTTGGGGCCTGGCTGGGAGGCGGCAGGTCACAGCTCCATGGCCGGGGCTCCAGGAGGGAGCGCGTCCGTGGGCGTGTCCAGTCAGTGGCGGTCACTTACGCTGACCCCAACTTGGTCCTTAACTACGATGGAGAGAGGGGCAGCTTCTCGTCTGAACCGCTTTTTAGGTGGAAAAGGCCGGTAGGGTGCTGTGAGCATTCCTTCCCCAGAGTTCTGTTAGTTTAGTTTTATTTAGTGTCCGAGCCCTTGTCTCGTGACCCCGTCACCCTGGGGGGTCAGAGCGAGCTTCTGGCCCCGTGGGCATGTGCAGGGCTCCGGGAGCAGGGGCGGCCCAGGTGTTACCCTGGAGAAGTCAGCCAGCCCGGCCTTCCGCCCCTGGAGCTCCCCCACCCCACCCTGGCCTCGTGGTCTGTTGTCTTTGTCCTTAGGCTTTGGGGGCCTGGAGAGCCCTGGGGCCTCCACTCTGGTCGGGCCAACTGCCCCTTGCCTGAACTTCTTGGTGTCGCTGGGGTTTCAGGTTCAGGTTTGTCTCTATGTGGAGAGAAAACGCTGCCTGTGTGGATGGCCCAGGTGTGGGCCCCCAGCCGGTGAGGCGACTCCCCAGCAGGCCAGGCAGGTCCCCACAGATGAGGCGGCCCCCCAGAGGTCAGGCGGCCCCCCAGCAGGTCCGGCGGCTCCCCGGCAGCCCTGGCTGCGGTCCCCGCTGTGTGCGCGGCCTGTGATTATCCTGCGTCCCCATGAGGGGCCACGCAGCGAATGACAGAAATGCTGGTTTTGGAGCTTGGGGAGCAGGGAGTGGTGCACGGTTGTGGGCCTGGCTGCCTGTTTTCAGGGCTGACCCCACAGGGGGCTTTTGTCTTCTCAGAACGACTCACCTGTTGGCTCTTGGGCTATGGAAACCCTTTAACTGCCCTCGGTGGCCTCCTGGCCCCATTTCCCGGCACACGCCTGCCCCACTCTGCCTCCCGCCCCGGGTCACGGGCTGCGATTTCCTGCTTCGCTAGTCAGCGCGGTGCCTTCCCCACCAGGCTGCGGGCCCCCCGGCCTCTTCTGGACGCGACCGACCCCTTTGTTCCAGCTTGGGCATGGGGCTGGGGCGTGTGAGGGCCTCAGAGAATGATCCTGAGTCCCCAGGGCCTGGGGGTCTCCCAGGAGGGCGGAGCTGGAGCGAGCCCTGGGAGGGGCGGGCGCCCCCAGAGTCAGAGGACAGCCCTGGCCTGCGGGTTTGTGGGTAAAGCAGGTTCTGGGTGGACGGGGCTCGTGCCAGCAGGGCGAGCTTGTCCGTGGCACATGCTTCGGGCAGCTGGCCCCGTCTGCGAGTGGGCCCGGCTCGGCCCTGTGGTCTGCTGCTGTTCGAATAGCCGGGCCCCTGTGGCCAGAGTCCTTGGTGGAGGCTGTGCCCTCCCAGCCACACTGCGGTGCTCCGGATTGCGGGGGCAGGGGGTGCCCTCGCCCTTCTGTGCCCCGTCCTCCCTGGTGACATGGTGACAGCACCCCCCCAGTGGCTCCTGTGGAGCAGGGCTCTGGACCTGTGAGAGAGTGACATGCTGGGCTGGATAATGTGGGGGTCCTGTTCCTTGAGGGGTGCTTAGGCGCCCCCCAGACCCCTGTGCTCACGGCAGTGCTCGTCCTTTACCTGGGGCTTCCTGGGGTGGCTTCAGACCTCGCCACACGTCCCCTGGGGCCAGAGGGCCTTGGGGTCCACTGGGCTGGAGCAGCCCCTAACTCGGGAGTCATTTCTGGGGTCCTCTCACTGTCTGTCAGAAAAGTCTTCTCTGCCTATTTGGAAGAAAAGTTCCAAACCTGCAGGACTTAAACAAAACCAGCAGAGAGAAAAAGCGAGGGGAGAAGCCTGCAGGGCTGTGGGGCTTCTTCCGGCTGTGGTTTGTGAGGGATGAGGAAACGGAGGGGAGGGGCGTGCTGGCCCAGGCCCCTGGGGCAGCTGAGGGTGTGGGGAGTCTTGTCGAGACCAGTGGCAGTTTGAAGTCAGGTCTTGGAGAGGAGCCCAGATTTCCTGGGGCTCTGCTGCCCCCCCCCTTTCTTCCGAGAACACCACTCAGGACGCCCGAGTTGGGCATAAATACAGGGGCTCAGCCCTTCGCGCTTGGAGTTTTATTTGCTGGAATAAAGGCACTTCTCAGACCTCCTTTTATTTTTTCCGCAATAATAACTTATTTTCTTTAACATAATTGACTTTACCGGGGCAAATAATGATTTAGCGGGAGGGAAATGTGATTATTTTTCTTCCAAATTGCTGCTCTTATATTAACTTCACAAGATTTATTTTCACGTCCCTCTAACGTCACATGCGCTCTCCTGCCCATTTCTCAAAGGCGGGAATGCGCCTCGGACCTCCTGGCCCGTGGTCAGCTGGCCAGGTTTCTGCGTTATCCTTGGGGGTGTTCTACTGAGCATCAGCCTAGAGAGGCCAAGGGGAGGAAGAAGGGGGTTTCCTAGTCTGTCGTGGGGACTCCTACTCACAAAAGGGATAGGACTTAGGGTGTTGACCCCGTAAGGCCCCAGACCTTGCATTCGGTTGCATGTTCTGTGGGCCACGGTGCCTTTGCATATCTCTTCTGTCTGCCTGGAAACACCCCTTTCAAAAGTGAAGCAACATTGTAGATAACTTTATATACGTTTCAGGGGTTCTGGAATTACCCTGACTTTAACACTCTGTGGTCCGCTCATATATTAGCATGTGTTTTTGTCACCAGTATCAGGTGGCCGCTCACATATTAATACATGTTCGTCTGGCCTCCGGTTTTTCACGCCACGGTGGATTTATTTGGAACTATTAGGAGCTATTTCTTAGATCGTCCTCAGTCTAGAAACTTTACACATTGTTTTGGTGAACATGGAAGGTGTTTGATGAGAGATATTACAGTTTTTTTAATATCCAGTAGTTCACAAGTTGTGTGTGTTTTATTGAATGCTTCTACCATTCATGCGGTGGCACAGAAAATGGCCGGCCCCAAGGGCTGGTCAATTTAAAGGGCACCGGCACACAAAGTGTTAACTTCCTCGGACACTGTCTTGCTTTTCCAGGTTCAGTGGAACCTGGAAAACGTTCTTGATCGACCACTCGAATGGTGAACCCTTGCTCCCCCCTTGCTCTGCCTCAACACGCTCCTTCCCTGGCTGGGGAGCTTGGTGTGTCCTGACCCATGTGCCTGCTCTGCGGGTGCCCTGCGGAGCACACGGGCTGACCTGTGTTCCCCTCTGCTTCCAGCACCTGGTGTGCAGCTGGCACGCCTGCTGAGGGGGCGCCCGCTGAGGAAGGGGAAGGGACAGGGTCACGATCTCAGCAGAGTGTCAGGAGCTGCCCTCGGGCCTCAGTTTCCCTGTGGTGGGGACGCTCCCCCCAGATGGGTCCTCCTTCTGGAACGTGTGTGGGGTCCACTCAGGAATCCGGTTGCTGATTGGGTTAAACTGCACTAAAGTGGACCTGCCCCTCTTTGTAGGGTCTCCCTAAAAAGGGACTCGTGATCCCTCTTCAGTCCTTTTTTTTTTTTTATTTATACGTACAAGCTGGGGTACAGGCCAGAGGCGTGGGGCGGCGAGAGGGTCCACCAGAGACAGAGCGGGGAGCAGAACAGGCAGGTCAGAAACACACTGCTGAGGGGAGCAGCGGGCGAGGCAGGAGAGGTCTGCCGCACCATGTGGGATTCTCCCCGGCCGGGCATCGAACTCGCGTCGCCGCTGCCGACAGCTCCACAGCGCAGCGCTCAACCGCTGCGCCACCGGGGAGGCCCCCTCTTCAGTCCTTTTACACGATGCTCTGATCCGGCCTTCCCGGCCCGGCCGTCAGCGCGTGAGGGCGGCGCGAGGGCGCGGAGGAGGTGGAGAGAGAACGGCTCGGACACTGGAGATGGGGCTGGGCCCGGGGAGGAGCCTGGGAGCTTGGGGTCCACCTGCCTGGCGGGGTCCCGCCTGCGTGGCTGCGCCTGGCTGTCCTCTGCCCCCAGGCTCCCAGCAGAGCCGGGCCTGACCGGTCCGCTGTCCCGCGTTCCGAAGTCTCCAGCCCCGCGTCTCCTGCGGCGAGGCCAGCTGCGTCCTCTTCCCCGGAAAGTGTTGTTTCGCCTGCTGGCCAGGGGCTGGTCTTGCCCCGAGCCAGAGGGTGACCTGCGGAGGCTGGGGGCGCCCGGGCACACTCAGGAGCTGGGCCGTGGGCTTGCGTCTCCCGTGGCAGTTTCTTGTGTCTGAGGAGGGCTGTCTGTCCGGCGGGCCTGCAGGCAGAACGTGCCCTGACCACGAGGCTGGCGCTGTCTGGGGGCGGGAGGGCCGGGAGTGCCCAGCCCCGTTTAGTTCTGCCAGTTGCAGGGCACGTCCACACCCTTTAAATTACCGGACTTGAGGAGCCTCCCCGGTGGCGCAGCGGTTGAGCGCTGTGCTGTGGAGCTGTCGGCAGCGGTGACACGTGTTCGATGCCTGGCCAGGGAGAGTCCCACATGGCGCGGCAGACCTCTCCTGCCTCGCCCGCTGCTTCCCTCAGCAGTGTATTTCTGATCTGCCTGTTCTGCTCCCCGCTCTGTCTCTGGTGGACCCTCTCGCCGCCCCACGCCTCTGGCCTGTACCCCAGCTTGTATGTATAAATAAAAAATAAATCTTTAAAAAAAAGAAATAAATAAATTACCGGACTTGATTCTGCATCTTGTCGGTGCTGTCAGGGCCGCTGGTCATTGGGGGGGATCCAGAGGGTGAGGGACGGTTGGCAGCTGAGCTGACCTGGTGGGGTGCCTTGGCACATCCCGTGGTCGTGTGACGTGAGCCTGAGTGGCTCATGCCCGTCAGCTGGGGGTTGCGGGTCGCAGCCTCTTAGGCCACCCCAGGACTGGACAGCAGCCCCGGTCACCCTGGTATTTATTGGACTTGCTCTCCAGAGGCTGGCAGAGAAACGGATGGTTTGCAGGTGAGGATGCCGGGGGCCCGGGCACAGCCGTGGGCGGTGGGCTGGCCAGAGGCTCCTGCCGTGTCGCTGGAGGACCCTGAGCTTGGACGGTGAGCGCAGAGGGGCACCCGGCGAGGAGACTTGGGGCCGCAGAGCCAGGTGCCGCGGACTGCGGCCCGGCCAGCTCGAGGGCGGGTCAGGGAATGGACCTTTGTCCTCAGGAGGGAGGAACCTCGCAGGGAGGAGCCAGAGGCGGGGGGAAGCACGTCATGGCGCTGTCAGCGGTTACCGGCCAGTCGCCTGATCCACAAAGGAGCTGCAGAGATAAGATTCACATGATTGAGCCCTTAGCGCCCTCCCAGTTGTGCCCCCAGCCCCCGGCCTACTGCCCACATCGCTCTAGGGTCAGACGCCGCCTCCCCATCAGCAGCTCCTCCCCATGCCCCCTGTACCCCCTCTCCAGGACAGGCCAAGCCCAGCCCGAGCGCTGTGTCCGTGAGCTTGGCCGGCCCGTGCGTGTCCTGTGCGTGGGCCTTGCAGTCTGCGGCCTCTGTGGCCTG
Organism: Scalopus aquaticus; assembly: GCA_004024925.1. Classification (NCBI taxonomy): domain Eukaryota; kingdom Metazoa; phylum Chordata; class Mammalia; order Eulipotyphla; family Talpidae; genus Scalopus; species Scalopus aquaticus. The sequence continues at coordinate 16,366 of PVIJ01002883.1, read as the reverse complement.
ACCCCGTCCCTCAGTGTGCTGGCCTCGTGTCGGTCCTCCGTCCCCTTTTGTGGCTGAGTGACACACACACCCTCGTTTGTGTGTCCATCTGGCCACGGCGATGGCTCTTCGTGCTGTTGCTGCTGCGGGCGTTGCGCCTGGCGCGGCTGGGGGCGCCCCGGGGCGTCTGGGCCTGGCCACCTGTTCTCAGTTCTCTGGGGCACAGCCGCGGAGCGGGCTCGGGACCAGCGGGTCTTTCCTGTTGTGTGCTCGCGGACGTGCCGTGGCCCTCACTGACCCGTGCCGGGGCCGCCCCTGCCTGCCGGGGTGTCGGGGCAGCCCAGCGAGAGCGGCTGGGCCGTGGGGCGTCGCTGTTCGCCCAGCCAGCCGGGCCTGTGCCTGCCGGGGGGTGCCTGCTGGTGAGGGCTCTCCTGCCGACAGATGGCCCAAAGCGGGCCCCTCTCGGGCCGGAGGCACCATCCAGAAGGGCCCCTCTGGAGCGCGGGCCTGTGGGGCTCTGGCAGGTGGAGGGGCGTCGTGCCGAGCCGCACGGGGGGCTTGCCTGCCACGCACCCGAGACCCCAGATGGCGCGGGGGCCAGACTGACGGGTGGGTGCAGCTCAGCGTGAGCAGCAGGCCGCCGAGCGGGGCTGGAGACCGCTGTTGTGTAGCCTCGGCCCACGGGGAGCTGGAACCCACGGCAGCAGCTGCCCGGGGAAGCTGTGCACAGTCTGAAGCTGGGAGGTTGGGGGAGGGGGTGGGGGCGCCTTCGTCCCCTGCACGCAGATCTGGCCCGGAGCGGAGGTGGCGCCCAGGCCAGCGGCACCAGAGGACATGGAGGACCCAGGGGTGCAGGCTGAGCTGAGTGCGGGGAGCTCTTGGAAGAGGGTGGGCAGTGTCCCCCGGGCCGCCTGGGCGCGTGCGGAGGCGGCGGTGACCGCGGAAGGCCTGGGCTGAATAGAACATGCCGGAGCTCCTTTTGCTGACACTGTTCCGTTGCTGCTGCTCTGGGGGAGCCTTTTGAAGTGGGGGTGCCGAATTGAGGTCATGCGGGCTCATGGCACCCCTCACCTGTCCCCGCATAATCACGCAGGCCTTTCTGCCCCCGCTCCTAGTTGACCGGGGCAGATGGTGGGGAGCCCGCGGCATTGCTGTGACTGGTGCAGGGCAGAGACGACCTTGGCCTGGCCAGCGGGGAGGCAGGGCTCGGGCAGGGGCCGGGGCCTGGCGGCCTCAGGTGGGGGAGCTGGCCCAACCCTGGGGGCTCCCCTGTGTTAAGGGGCTTGTCTGCTGGGGAGTCACATCCTCTGCTGGGAGGCACTTGGAGGGCGGGGGATGTCTGCAGGTGTGTTGGGGTGGACATGTGACTTTATTTGGGGGGAATCAGTGTAGCCCACAAAGTGGCTAATGTTCCGGGGGGTGCCGTGGTCCCCCAGCATCTCCTGGCTGGGGCTTGGCCGCTGAGTGAAGCTGTCCTGTAAGGGGCACCGAGCCACAGAGGCCACCCGTCCTTTCTGGGGGACCTGACTTTTGCCGTGTTAGAGGCGGGGGGGTGGGGGTGCCAGGGTCAGACCCAGGCTGGGCTCCTCGTGTCCTGCGGCGTGAGGCTGCGTCCTGCTCATTTTCCGGGAAATGTCCTGACACTTCAGAACTTGCGGCGATTCACTGCCCCTCTGAGCTTCCCGGCCTGGCACAGGGCGTGTCTGAGGGTTTCTTGCCCTGGAGCTGTCGGGCTGGGGATCAGAGGGAGGGAGGGGTGCCCTTGCGCCTGCATGCTCTGAGCTGGCTGGGAAGCGGGGGGCAGAAGCGCAGAGGGTGCCTTTTATGTCAGCGCCCCTGCAGGTGCCCATTCGTCACGCGTCCCTCGCTGAGCCGCTCTCTGAGCTGGTGGCAGATGTGGCTTCGGCCACCCGAGCCTCGGATGTGGGTGTCTAGTGACCGGCAGGGATGTGCACTCAAAGTCGTTTTATGTGCTTTGCTCACTGACATTAATTACACACCAGCCCAGACCTGGTTCATGCCCGTCCTGTGGTCTTTTGACCTGAGTGTTGTAGCTTTTCAGGGCCAAAAAAGCAAAGCCCAAACAGCCTAGGACTGGCCTTGTCATTTGAGCTTCCGAACACGGCACCCTCTGATCTGGCAGGGACCCCTCTGTGAGACGACTGTGGCTACCCTGTGGTGACCTTGACCGGACTTGCACACCAGCTCACCTGCCACACCTCACCAGCTCTGCTGCCAAGTGCCTTTGCAGAGAAGTCACATGCTTTTGAATCACTTTTTCCTAATCACAACACTTGGTGTTTAGGATCCAAGCCTGATAACTTCTGCAAATTCTGAAGATGAGTTTTAAGTTTATCTTAAAGAAAAAAACAAAACACAGTCGCCTGCCGTGGAACAATGCATCGGAGCAGGAACGAGCCGCCGCTGCAGAAGCACAGGACAAGCTTCTAGGGTTTATTCCTGTTTAAGCCACGGCTGTCAGCATTATCTTTTCCCACCTGTGTGAGTTGGCCTGGTTTGTGGCCCACTTTTGTGGCTAAACAGTGCCTTGTTTGGAATTTATGGTTTTTATTTTCTGTTTTGTCTACTTGGTGGACTCCTTCCAGGCATAGTGTGACGGTCAGAACTATGAAAAGCATGAAACTTTTCCTTTGAAATGTGAACAGTTATGTTATCGCCACACAAAAAACCTCTGTGGGGATATTGCTGACTTTCATCTAGAATTTTCTATGAGGAACACAGGAAGTTTGAAGAGTGGTTGTAATAAGCGTGCATTTCATTGGCTTCTGATTAGTGATAGTATGGTTTTATGCAGAAAATGCATGCATAGCTCACTGGAGCAGGAGAGGAAGGGGGCTCAGAAATGCTGTACCCCAAGCCCCCATCTGGGCTGGAGGCCCCTGAGGAGTTCTGTTAGCAGACACATGCAAGCACCTGTAGGGAGATGCAGGCTGGGTACCTGTTCTGGAAAGGACTACAGGCTTCTTCAGGCCTGGCCTGGCCAGGCTTCAGCCATGTCCTTGGACTGTGGGAAAGCAAGGGCGGGCCTTTCAGCCAGCATGGCCTTCCTTCCCGCCACCTGTCCTCCCTTCTGCCCGCTCTCCTCCTCTCTTGTCTCACTTCTCGCTGATCTTTTTAAGATCTGAACATCCTTTGGACACATGCCTTAAGTCCAGTTCCTACTGTGTGCTCTCCACAGCCCCCGTGGACTTTGGCATCCAAGTTCACAGGCTGTGGCTACCTGGCTGTCAAAGTGGACACACCCTGAGGGCAGGGACGGCATTGCTCTGTCTGTCTCCGTGTGTCCTTGGCACTGGCAGGTGCTTGGTCAATATGTGTAAACAAGTGAGGCTTAAATGTTAGAATTCCAGAAAATTTTGGATGATTTGTGGGATTGGTGTTCAAACATTTGAAATTGGGACTGTTCTAAAAAAAGTCAGCAAGTGTTTTCTGCTGAAGACCAGAGAGCACACAGCGTGGCCCACACAGCCCCTGTGGCCGCTTCTCACTCTGCCTTGGCAGCCCCAGGCAGGTGGGGGCCTGAGCTTGCTGTGTTCCAACACCGCCTTACTTATGGACACCAGCATTTGAATTCTGCATAATTTTTAAAAAAGATGTACTTATGTTTATGCGTACAAGAACTGGGGTGCAGGCCAGAGTTGGGGGGTGAGAGGATTCATCAGAGACAGAGTGGGGAGCAGACCAGGCAGATCTACTGAAGTCCACTGCTGAGGGGAGCAGCGGGGAGACAGGAGAGGTCTGCTGCACCCTGTGGGAATCTCCCTGACCAGGGATCGGACTCAGGCCTCAGTGGCTGGTGATAGCTTAATAGTGCTGAGACTTTAACCTCTCCACCATCAGGGAGGTCCAGAATTCTGTAGAATTTTTGTATACCATGAAATATTTGAAAATTTTTTTCCAACTGTAAAAACATGAAAACTGTTCTTGAGCTTAGAGCCATACAAAAACTGGTGCTGGGCCAGATTTGGCCTGTTGTTTGCAGGCCTCTGGCACTGTGGTTGCCTTGGATTAGGCTTGTCCTCACACTCTTCCCTGACAAAGGCAGGGAATTCCCACTTAAAAGTCAAAGAAAAGTGATTGTCTCTATTGGGAATAGATTCCTGAAACATTCTTAGTGTACCTGTTTCCTTTTTTTTTTTTTTTTTTTTGGTTTGTGTGTATTTGTATTTACCATAATAAATGCATCTTTGACCCAATCTGAGTTTATTTTATATATGGTGTGAGGTAAGGATCAAGCATCTTTCTTTTGCACATGGATAGCCAACACCATTTGTTGAAAAGAGAGAATGGGTTTGGCTCTAGTCAAAAACCATTTCACTGTACACATGAAGGTTTCATTTCGGGGGTCCTGTTCTACTCTGTTGGTGTACACGGGTGTCTTATGCTGGCCCCACACTCCTTGGATGACTGTAACTTTGAAATTAAGAAGCCTTGTAGCTTTGTTCTGTCGCTTTGTTCTTTTCCAAGATTATTTTGGCTATTCTTGGTCCCTGGAGATTCCCTAGGAAATTCTGATAGATTTTGCTAATTCTGCCTGTATCCGTTTACCTATGCCATATTTCCTAGATTGATCATCTAAGGGACATCGGTGTTTTTATTTATCTAATTGAAATACATTAATTTTAAAACTCCTCCTTTGCAGTAATCTGCCAGATCGGTGTTCTCTGGGAGGGCCCCGGGACTTGGATGAGTATAGCTCCTGTTACTCTTGCTGTTTGCTTCGGTCTGGTGTCTGCTAATTCCGGAGGTCACATCAGCCGGCCTTTCTGTATTTGGGTTATCAACATGGCATGGGGCTGCCCGCCCGGGACCCGAATTTTCCTCTGAGGGTCTTGCTGAGGGGACACGAGCCGCTGACTTGCCCTGGCCCCTGGTCAGGGCTGGACAGGGAGTGAGTCCAGAGGAATTGGGATTGGAGGAGAGGCAAGAAAGGCAAAGGAAGTGGCACCATGTATGCTTCCTACCAAGTGTCTTTCTAGTCTTTGCAAGTCCTACTTGTGTATTTTTACCTATTACTTGAACATTTCCTCCTAGTTTTGGTGACTGACAAGAAGCTGACCGGTGACTGGGGCACGGTTTTAAGGATTGTGGCAGGGGGTGGCACTAGAGGGTTCTCTAACTTGCTATGCCTCATAATTCTGGTTAGCTTGGTGCGAGTTTGCTTCACTTGAGAATGATTTAGAATAAACCAGCCCTAGGAGGAGGGGATCCTTGTAGCCGTTCTGATTAATTTTTCAAACCAGGATGATTTTCCTGGATTAGATAACAGAGAATGTCTGGGACATTTCATACGCAATAAATTTTTTTTCCAAGTACCTATTTCAGTAAACAAACTCTTTTCTGGACATAATTAGAGTGCTGACTTTCGTAGTTGGTCGGGATTTTTGTAATTAGTGTTATCAGGCGAAATTTGAGTCGTATTGATAAGAGCTGGAGCTGTGTTAACAAACTGTAATTGCTGACTCGGTCTTATCAGGGAAATCAAAAATGTCTATTGAATTATAGTGACTCTATTATGCAGTTTTGCCAGCTGTCCAAGATGATTCTTTTGAGGGTGATTAGGTGTGAGCTTGAACCATATACACGAGAAAGCAGACAGATGGATAAACAACTGGAGTCATTATCAGCTGGACATTTGCATTTTTCCTCGCAGTGTTTCGGGGACCCAGAGTGGCCTGTTGGGACTCGGTCTACTAGGACATTTCTTCGAGCAGTGTGATTGGTTAATGCGCTTGACAACAGGGCACTTAGCAGTGTCACCTCCCAGAAACTGTGTGGCGCGCACATCTTTCTGTTTGTAGCAGGCAGGGAGAGAAGGCTGCTGTGCGTTCCGCAGACATGAAAGCAGGCGCTGTGCTATAAAAGAAGCACTGCCCCCCCCACCAAAGAAAAGCAGATACCAGGATTCATTTTGTGTTTAGATTACACAGATGTGAACCCTGGTTGAACAGGTTCACTTGATGTTGCTATTTCGACTCCCGCCGTCCTTTCCGTCACAACCACACAACAAAATCAGTCTGTCCAGCCACACCAGGAAAACCTGGCGGAGTCTGAGTGAAGGGAGTTTGTGGGTTTCCCCTGTTTGGGTGTGATGGCCCAGCCAGAAGGCGCTGCAGTGGGGGCTCAGGAAATCCTTTGGGAAGATACCATGGACAGGAGACTGCGGGTCTTTTTAAAGGTTTCATTTGACTGTTCTACAAGTTAGAGCTCCGTGCATAGGTGGGGAGCCTGGAGCTGGGGTCCTGGTGTGGGGGGCTCCCTGGCTTCTCTCTTGTCCAGCACCTCCTGAGCCTGAGGCCTGTTTTCAGTGGAGTAAGTTGCCGCCCCGCTGTGGGAGGCAGTTGCCTGATGCTGCAGAAAAAATCAATCTTGAAAGATCTACAAGCATTGGGATCGAAGTGATGGAGGAGATAAAACGCAAAATAAGATTAGAACTAGAAGTGGGGGTAGAAAAAATCAACATAACCATTAGCACAATCCCTAAGTGCCAGCTCCTAAGTTACAAAGCATAGGTAGGGCTTTGTGGGAGCTAGCAGGCAGTCTCTAGGGCCAAAGATATGGAGATTGAGCCCATTGTAGAATCTCCTGGTCTCTTTTCTAATTCTAGTTAGCCAGTAAACAGACAGCCATCTTCAAAGATGAGCCCTCCCAACTGAAAGAAGGCTATATCAGTGCCATCCTGGCAAGAACTCGGGGCAGCCATCTCTCTGCCCACCTGTGCCTATGCAGGTGCTTTCCTTTACCAACTCTGTCCCTCTGCAGGGCAGCGGCCTGCCTGTCTGCCCGTGACCTGCACAGTTCAGGCCTCTCTTAGCAAACCTGCCCCCCCCTCAGCGGGGCAGCTCTTAATGTGCACTTGTGTCTGTACAAGTGTCCTTTACTTCCTTGCCCTAATAAACCTGTTCTTTAGGTATAACTGAGTCTCTGTCTCGTGGAGAATCTTGCCATGTGCTGCCAAAGGGAGCTCTGGTGAAACCTGCTCTGCTCTCAAATCAGTCAGAAAAACGACATCAGAAGCATAGCAGACGGACCCGTGTCTTTGTTCTTGTTTGCAGGAAACCGCCTTTGTCCACAGAGCTGGTCTGGGGCTCGAGTCACTCCGCGAGCCTGAGCCTGGTAACACAGCGGAGAAACCCGTCCCGCTTATTTTTACCGTAAATACACTCAGCATTACAAAGCTTCATTAAAAGAGAATGGAGATCTGCGGTCCTCCTGGGAAGCTTGGTGGGCAGGAGGGGGTTGCTGGTGGCTGCTCTGCTGGGTCTTTATCGACAAGGCCTTACTTTCCAGAAAGTACTTAAATAGATTATGGGTTTCACAGCCTCAGTATAGATTCTTTTTGTTTTCATGAGCACTTGTGATTTTAATTACTATCCTAAAAAATATTGATTTCCTTTCTGTTTTCATCTGCAAATGATCGTTAAGAACAAACTAAGGCTTTAAGACCTTTGAACCGGCTGCCTTGCTTGAGTGCAAGGGCTCATATTTCGGTGGTCGGGAGCGTGGACTCGGGAGCCAGTCTTCTGGGGACTCCAGTCCTGGCCCCCCATGGCCGGTAGGGGCTCGGCAGCCGGCTTTGGCGTGCCTCAGTTTCATTCTCTGTGAGTGGCGTGGCAGAGGTTTGCGTGATGGTTAAATGAGTTAATGTGGGCAGACTCCTACTGGATGTTATTTAAGTTTACAATGAGTAGATTTTGGCTAAATTCATACATTCAGTACGTAATTACCAAGTGCCTCTAAAATGCCAGCCACTTAGCGAGGCCCTGGGATGAGGTGTGGACCAAGGTGGATATGGGGATGGCAAGTGAGCGGGTGACTGAATGGTAGGTAAGAGATGGGGCTATCAAGGAAGGCTTCCTGGAAGAAGTGGCAGCGTGGTGGGTGACTGGAAGACTAGGTCTGGATTAATGAGGTGGAGAAGGGTGGTGGGAGGAGCATCCTATATCTGAAGGTCCAGGGCTGGCCGGGACCTGGTGTTCCGGTGGGTGAGTGGGGGCTGGAGTGAGTCACAAGACGTGAAGTAGGGGATGAGGTGAGTGGCGCCTTCACGCCTTCATACCGAGGGCCCGGCCTGAGTGTTCTCGAAAGGCTTAAAGCCAGGGAGTAGCCTCATCAGCTTTTGTCTGGGAAGACCCTGTGGATGGTGGCTTGAAGACTGGGGGGAGGAGGAAGGACGGAGCGGGGAGGTGGCAGCAGTAGGAGGGTGGCGAGGCCTGGACGGGCCGTGCCTTAGGATTCGGGAGAACTGGGGGAGCTGAGGAGGGATAAGGGGTGGGTCCCGAGGACGCCGCTGAGATGGCACCTCTCGGGAGTAGGCTGCTTGTCCTGATGGCCTCCCCGCTCGGCGTGCTCCCCCGCGGCCTGGGCGCCAAGCACCCGCCTTTCCTGGGCCGGGTCGCTGTGGTCTGGGAGTCCTGGTGTGGCCAGATGCGGACGGGGAGGCAGTCTCTCCTCTCGTGGCTTCGTGGTGTCTCAGGGGCCGTCCGGAGTAAGGGCCGGGGGGCCTTTGGCGCTGTCTGCAATTGCCACGGCCCCTGGGGACAGGCTGCTGGTCCCGGGAGGCCCTCGGAGCCCTTGTTTTCCAAGCAGAATCACAGTTGCTCTTTGTTTGCGGGACACAGGACGGCCGGGGGTCGGCGCTGCGGTGGGGTCACGTGATGCCCACGCGGGCAGCTCGCCCCACGCCCGTCTTCACTCAGAGCGTGACGTGCAGACACGGGGACGCTGTCGCTGCCTCGTCACGGCCTGGTGAGGCCGAATGCGGACGTGCGTGGCGTCCGACTGCAGGCGGGGCAGCGCGTGGTGCTGGCGGTGTCACCGTCGCCAGGGAGGGTTGTGATGCTGGCGGTGATGACGCTGATGGTAGGCGGGTGGTGGTGGTGATGGTGGGGCTGGTTTTGGCGGTGGCGACGAGGGTGACCCTCCCCCAGCCTTTGGGGTAAAGGCCTCATGGGAACAGCGTGCAGAGGAGACCCCTCATTTGCAGCTGAGTTTTCCTAAGGAACAGCCTTGGCGGCGGGAGTGTTTCCCGGTGTGTGTTGGCCCGGGGCTCTGCGGGCCGCTGCAGGCTGCGGAGGAGTCGTGTACAGCAGCGGCAGTCGCAGGGAAATGAGCGTTTCTGATGTCAGAGCTGACGGAGCTCCGAGAGTTACAGATGGAACAGACCCCCAGTTTCTGCTCGGTGCCGTGAGCCCGGCCCCGGGCTGCCCGCGTCGGGCATCATGGCGGACCGCTGGAGTCCCTCCTGCCCTCCCTTCTTCCTCTTCTGCCTTTGTCCTGTTCAGCAGCAACTCTATAAGCAAGCAAATGGGTTTTTATAGCCTCTTGCTAAGTATTTCTCATCTCTTGCTAAGTATTTCTACCACGGTGCAAAAGCAATTTTATTATGTGATGCTGTATTTTTATAGTCCATTGAAATGACTATTAAAATATACCAGAGCTTGTCGGCCTCGCGGAAGCTCTGCTGGAGAAGCACTACCCTTGCTAAGTGGGGCAGCAGGCTGGGGGGGCCTGCTTGGCGCCCGGCCGGTCCCCAGGGCCTCTGCCTGCGCGCCCAGGGCCCTCGCTGGCTGCTTTGTCCTGCCTTTTTTTTTTTGAGTTGTGATAAAATACGAGTAACAAAAATTGGCCCTTTGTAGCCACTGTTAGGGGCACAGCTCAGCGCGCTGAGTTGGGCAGCTGCCCGTCTGGCTCTGGGGCTTTCTTATCTTCCCCGCTGGGCAGGGGCCTCCTGTGGCCTGGCCAGGCCCTGGACACCACCTGCAGCGCTGGCTGTCACGTTGGGGGTCAGGCGAGGCCTCTGTCTTGTAACTGGCCGATGTCAGTTAGCGTAACGTCCTCGAGCGTCACCCCGCCCCGCTGGGTCAGCTCCCTCCTCCTGGTTCTGCTCTCTGCACGTCCGTCCCTGGCCCCTGGGGCCTCTGCACCCTGGGCGGAGTGCCCGGCTCTGCAGGGCCGCTCACTGCCCGCGGCGCTCCAGCCCAGGCGCGGAGCTGCTGTGCCAGTGATTAGTTTGGATTTGATTTTCTGAGGCGCCCCCATCTGTCTCCCGCCCACAGGGCAGGAGCTCCGTTTCTCCACCTCCTCCTGCCCTTGCGGTCTTCTGCTGCCCGCAGTGCCCGCCAGCCCCGCGCTCCCGAGCCGTTCGGTCCTTGCTGAGTGAGGGGCCTGCGCTTTGTTTGCCCTGGCCCCTGAAGGTGGCCGTCCTGCCGGCCTGACTCCCCTCGGCCTCGCAGGGCTTCTGTGGACTCCCAGCCACGCCCAGGAGTGTGAGGCCAGGCAGAGGGGCTCCAGCCTTGGCGGGATGAGGGCAACGCAGCCCGTGCCTGCCCAGGGCGAGGCCATCGCCCTCTGGCCGGAGCCTCCGAGCTGTGCTGGGCCGTGGCCTGACCCTCCTGGGCCCGCTGCTGGAGTCTGTCCCTGATGCATCGCTGTGTTTGCTGGCAGACCCCGTGGGCAGCCCCGTGGGCAGCTGTCTGCAAACACCATCTCAATGCACACGCATGGCCTTGGGCCGGTCTTTGGGCCCTGTCTCTGGAAGCAAATTTGTCAAGCGATTTGCTAAGGAAAGGTTTGTCTTGTGCCCTCTGGGGCTCGCAGCCCTCTCGATGCCTGGCGGGAGTGCTGGAGAGCAGCTTGTCCACACGCCGATCTGCAGGCGGGAGAGGTGTGGGCAGGGCTGGCTGAGCCAGGACCCCTGCTCCCCCCTCCAAGTCCGGCTCTCCGCTGTCCCCGGCTTACCTGGGAGGTGTGGAAATGCCCCCTTCGCCCTCCCAGGGCACCCGGGCCGGGCCTGCGGCCACTGCCCACTGTTGATGCCACCATCCGGGGACAAGTGGGCTAGTCCGGCCCAGCCAGGGCCGTGCCCGTTAGCAATACGGTGCGGAGCGCGTGAGCACTCATACAAGCTTCACAGTCTGGGTCCAGCCCTTGGTCCCCGGGAGCGGCTGCACCAGCCCTGACGGGCTCTGAGAGGGCAGTTTCCAGACCTTGCTGGGGCCCCGGGGGCTGCTGGCCTGTCCGCTCTGCGCTGGCAGCAAAGCCCTGTGGCCCAGACCTGGGGACTCCATAGGGAGGTTTGGCTTGGTGAGGGGGGCAGGAGGAGGGGGAGGTTCCAGCTGCTTCTGGAAAGAAGAAAAGCCTCCTGGTGTGCCACCCGCGTCCTCTCTGCTGGAGGGAGCAGACCCCCACTTGCACTTGCACCTTTCTCGGGGAGCTGGCGTGTGCAGCCTCCAGCCGCAGCCGGGGAGCCTCTGCCTGCGTTATCTCGTACGCATCTGCCAGGCTCTGTCTTCCTGGATCACCCCACTAATGGAGAGAGAAGTGGAGCCTCGGAGCGTGTATTCTGTGCCTGAAGGCACGGCGGGCTGGGCTTTGAGCAGGTGTTGAGTCTGCTCAGAGAATGTCTACAGGGGTGACAGCTCACCCCGGGGCCAGCGGCCGGGGATGTGGGGCTGGTGCTGGGGGGCTCCCGGCATCGGGGGCCACAGGGCACAGGCGCCCCTGCTTGCTGCTCCCTCGTCTGCGCAGCAGGCGCTGTGCGAGTGTCCAGACTGAGGGTGCTCAGGTGAGCTCACAGTGAGCTCACAGGGGCTCTGTCCTGGAACGCCCCCCGAGGAGGTGAGCAGACTCCCCCGGGCGCGTGCTGGGGAGCTGGGGCCGCGCCCCCGGGCGTCCCAGCCGAGCTGCCTTCTCGAACCCCCCCCCGTCTGCGCTGCTTCAGTGTTTTTCTCCAAGTGGGTTTGATTGTTTTTAATCTTCAATTTTATTTCTTATCAAGGCTAAATAATGTAACAGCCGAGGGGAGGCATTTCAGCCAAGTGCACGGAAGCCAGATGTCTCCTTGGTGATCGGGGAGTCTGCCCTGGGAGTTCGGGGCCCAAGGGGCACCCCGGGCCTGCCCACGCCCGCTGGCTGCCGGTCAGCTGCTCGGGCGTGCAGACCCCTCGTCAAGGCTGCATCCCGAGGGCTGGGAGCGTCAGGCAAAGACCGTGCGAGGAGGTTCCGGGCCTGTAACGGCTGTGAACGGGGGGCCACGGGGAGGACATGCTGCTCAGTCCTCGGGAGGACCACGGGGGCCGGCGTGCCGACGCGGCCGAGTGTCTTTCAGCACCGGAAAGAATGTCGCCACGGCGCCGGGCGTGCCTAGAGGTGTTGAGCAGAAGGCGGGCGAAGGGCGCCGGACAGGCCTTCGTTTCTGTATGATCAGAGGCGTAGCGTTCCTGCTGAGGTCCGCAGCAGCGTAGGGTCTGTGTTCCCGCCACGCGTGGTGTAGCCCGGGCGGTCAGTGACACGGACTCTGAGGAGGGACGCCATCCACCTGTGGTGATGGAAATCGGAAGGTGGCGTCACGGGGGCGCGTTGTCGGGGGTGTGCCTGGAGTGCACCTGGAAATCTTGCTTTTTTTTTTTTAAAGATTTATTTATCTATGCACACGAGCTGGGGTGCAGGTCAGAGGCGTGGGGCGGCGAGAGGGTTCACCAGAGACAGAGCGGGGAGCAGAACAGGCAGATGGACGGAAACACACTGCTGAGGGGAGCAGCGGGCGAGGCAGGAGAGGTCTGCTGCGCCATGTGGGCATCTCCCCCACCGAGCATCGAACTCGCGTCGCCGCTGCCGACAGCTCCACAGCGCAGCGCCTAACCACTGCGCCACCAGGGAGGCCCCCAGAAATCTTGTTTTATATGGAGCATGGGGTCATCCCAGACCCAGTGGAGTGGTCCCCTGAGATCATGCATTTGTCATGTGCGTTACATGTAGGTGTGTGTGTGTGTGTGTGTGTGTGTGCACAGGCATAGGTGCAGGTAGAAGTGCAGGTGACTTACGGGTGTGTTCTCACTTGTCCCATGTGCCACACATTGTCGCTGTGTGTGGCAGCGACTAGCAGCCTCCATGCCGCGCCCCACGGCTCTGCCACAGCATGACGAAGCACCCTGAGCTGACTCCTGGCTCTACCTGAATTTCCCCGTTTTCTTTGCCAGAAAATAAGCAGAAGCAAACTAGCATTCTGGAATGTTCCCTTTCTTGGTCACCATTAATATTAGTCTGAGAAGAGAGGTCGGGAAGGGGGTGGTCTCCCACCGAATAAACGTCTTTTCCTGGAAGCCCAGTGAGAGGAGGTGGGGACAGGACGAGGTGGGCTGGTCATTTGCTATGAAGAATAACTGGTTCCGTGTCCAGTTTCTCCCCTTCCCGGTTTCCGGCGTGTCCTCCCGGCTTGCCCCGAGGCTCCTGTTGGGCCTGTTTTCGCCAGTCCCCGGATGAACCTGCCTGACTGGGGCGGAGCTACAAGTCCTACCGGGCGTGTGGGGGCCAGAGCGAGACCTGCGGGGATGCCCCGCGGCCCCACAGAGAGTCACCGGGACCAGCCCTGGCTTGTGGGGGCCGCCGATGCAGGCCCAGTGGCTTCTGCCTGTGACGGAGCAGCCCCTCGGCGAGGCTGTGGCAGACCCCTCATCCGGGCTCAGCGCCCCATTTCCACTGCGCATATTTTCTTAAATTGCAATAACCTTTCTGCCTGGGAAGGAGGATGATCAAAGAGATTGCATCTTTTCCCCAGCTCGTCTCTACCCTCTTTGCTGCTGAGTAGATAGTTTTCAGCTCAGCCAAGTCTCTTCTTATTTGGGGTGGATTTGCGGGGCCTGTGGATAATGAGGTCAGTGCTTTTCCAGCCCAGCGCCGGCCCGATGAGCGAGACGCGCCGAGAAGGGGATCTTGTTTTTCCCGTCGTGGGCAAGTGATAAAGCCCACCCCGATCCGTGACCGTTCACGTCTTTGCAGAGACACCCGCGTGTTTTCGGCGCCGTGACCTTTTGGTCCTGGTGGAAATGAGGCAGTGGCTGGCTGGCTGTGGATGAGGCGTGCGGGACCTATTATTCTGAAGAAAGATTAAAATCTCTCTGAATTGAGTCCATCAGTTCAATTAGAATTCCAGAAAAGGCGGCTCTGTGTTTCTTTTCACGCTCTTATCGCCACCATCCCTCCCACCCGCTCCGTCTAAAAGGCGAAAAGCACCGTGAGCGAGCGGGCGCCGTGGCTGACTGCCCTTGCTGCGCTCCTTGAATCATTTAGAGGCGTTCCTGGATCCTGGCGTCCAAATATTGCAGGGACTGCTGCAGCGTTGGCGTGGGCCGAGCAGCCACCTCTGCGTCGCTCAGCCAGAAAGATGGGGGCGCGGGAGCCCCTCGGCGACTTCGCCAGCGGTGTCCTTCAGGCAGCCTGGGGGTCCCATCAGACATTCCCGAACTGGGGTGAGGAGTTCTTTGCCCTTGACCCCATGTGCCCTGTTCCTAATGCTTCTCCTGCAGGTCTGACCCTGGCTTGAGCTGGGGGAGGAAGCTGCTCCCTACTGGGATGTGGTCCGGGCGCTGTGGGTGCTGACCGCCCAGGGTGCCGACCGCCCAGGCCCCATGCCCACTGACCTTCCTTTCCTGCCACTTATTGCACTTTTTTATTATTCTGGTAAAATACATATACCATCAGTTTTCCATTTTTACCAGCTTTTGGTGCATAGCTCTGGCATGAAGCATGTTCATATAGTTGTGGAGCTGTCTCTGCTGTTGTGTCCAGAACTTTCCCATCTTCCCCCAACTGAAACTTCCCATGCACTAGGTACCAACCTTTCTCCTCTCCCCTGCCCTGGCTGTGATTTGATTACTCTGAGCACCGCCTTTAAGGGAGTCACAATATCTGGCCTTTTGTGTCTGGTGTCTTGCACTTGGCACAAGGTTCTCAAGGTTTACCCAAGCTGCAGCAGGCAACAGCATCTCCTCCTTCTTTAAGGCTCAGTAATATTCCATTAAGTGTGTGTACCACAGTTTGCTTCTGTGTTTAGCTGTTTTTGTGATTTATGCTGCTGTGTACCTGGATTTACAAATAATTTTTCAAGTCCCTACTTTCAATTATTTGGGATTGTATATCCAGAAATTGCTGGATCATATAATAATTCTAAGTTTATTTTTTTTGAGGAATCTCTGAAAGTGTTTTTCAGAGTGGCTGTACCATTTGACATTGCTCCTAGCAATGGATTTCTTCACATTTTGCTAACACTTGTAATTTCTATTTTTTTAAAGATTTATCTATTTATGCATACAAGCTGGAGTATAGGCCAGAGGTGTGGGGTGGTGAGAGGATTCACCACAGACAGAGTGGAGAGCAGATTGACTGAAGTACATTGCTGAAAGGAGCAGCAGTGGGCGAGGCAGGAGAGGTCTGCTGTGCCATGTGGGAATCTCCCTGGCCGGGTATCGAACTTGTGCTGCAGTGGGTCCGGACAGCTTCATAGTTCTGTGCTGAACCCGTTGCACCTAATTTCTATTTTTGATACTAGCCTTTCTAGTGAATGCAAAGTGATATCTCACTGTGTTTTTGATTAGGAATCTTGAGCATTTTTTAAAGATGTGCTTATTGGGCATTTGCTATCTCCTTTGGAGAAATGATAATTCAAATCCTTTGCACTTTTTTTTTTGGTGTTTTTTTTTTTTTTTTTTTTTTTTTTTTTTTTTTTTTTTTTTTTTTTTTTTTTTTTTTTTTTTTTTTTTTTTTTTTTTTTTTTTTTTTTTGCTGTTGTTGAATGATAGGAATTCTTTATGTGTTTGGCTATCATTTCCTTTTCAGATAACATGATTTTCAAATATTTCCCCCCACCCTGTGGGTTGCCTTTCTAAGAGTTTTATAGTTTCAGTTTTTACACTTTAGGTCTTTCTTCCACTTTGAGTTATTTTTGTGAATTACATTTTTTGAGTCATTTTTCTGCAAGCAGATGTCCAGTTTTCCCAGCACCATGCGTTGAAAAGACTTTTTTCCCTGGTGAGTGGTCTCGACTCTCGTGGAAAGTAGCTTGACTGTCTGCCCAGAGCTCCCTTCTGGGCGTTGCGCCCCTCCCACTGACTCGGGCTGTTCTGGGCCACACCGCCCCATGGCTGTGACTTTTCACAAAGTGCTGAGATCAGCAAGTGTGGGGCTTCCGGCTTCCTTCTCCTCCAAGAACAGACTCCTTGGGTCCCTGAGGTGGGCTTCTTTATTTCTGCCGAAGCATCTTTGGGGGTTTAGCAGTCGTCGCGTTGCCTCTGGAGGGAGCTGTGGGAGGCATTAACATCTTAACAATATTCGATTTTCTGATCCATGAACATGGAGAACTTTTCATTTATTGGTGTCTTTTTACTGCTTTCAGCAATATTTTACAGTTTTCAGTGTGCCAGTCTTTTGGCTCCTTGGTTAAGTTTACTCCTAAGTATTTTATTATATATTTTTTTTCATTGTTTCTTTAGAAAAGTCTTAGAATGCTTGTGGTAACTTGTTTAGAGCTGGACAATAAGACTTCCTCCCCTCCCCTGCCCTGCCCTGCCCTCCCCTCCCCCTCCCCTCC